>JAOEHX010040732.1:9336-50619 GCA_025448015.1 Bolborhynchus lineola
AATCTCTTCTCTGCCCAACCTGCAGCTGTGCCTGGGATTGCTCTGACCCAGGTGTAGGACCTTGCACTTGGCATGGTCAAGCTTCATCAGGTTGGCATCAGCCCACCTCACAAGTGTGCCAAGGTCCCTCTGGATGGCATCCCTTCCCTCCAGCTTATCAACCGAACCACCCAGCTTGGTGTCATTGGCAAACTTGCTGAGGGTGCACTCAATCCCACTGTCCATGTCACTGACAAAGATGTTGAACAAGAGCGGTCCCAACGCCGATCCCTGAGAGACACCACTCATTACTGGCCTCCTGCTAGACATTGAGCCATTGAGCACAACTCTTTGCATACGGCCATACTTTTAAATCAACTTTCTGCTCTGCATTGTAAAACCCAGTGTTACTCCAGGCAAGCATCTACGCAATATGTCTCTCAGGTTTTCAGAACAAAACCTGTTTGTAGCTCTGTTCCTTTCAGCAGGACAATGTAATAACAGACTGCTGGTGTTTCCCTGTGCACATTAGTTTTGTCCCAAAAGCTAATAATACTTAATTATCTAAAGAAAAAGTGATATTTTTTTTTGCTGTGTTGTATTTCCTTTCATTAGGTATTTCAAAGAGGATGTAATGTTGGTACTGTTCCCAGATGCTTCATGAAAATGAATACTAATACCTAATTATTACCTTAGTTTTATTCTATGTAGCAGTAATATAAAGTGGAACAGTATTAATTAAACCAGAGGCTTGGTTCTGTTCTGAGAGGTATTTTTTTTCTAGTCCCAGTTCTGGCTTTTTTAGCACAGATATCATTGTCATAATTTTGTGATACAGACAAAAGAAGTAGAATCTCCTTGTTAAAAATGCATTCTCACCTATGACTTGATCGAAACTTTACTTGAATTTCCAGAAGATGAAAAGTAGTAAATGAAATCACAACATTGTCTGGTGTCTTTCTCTGCATTGTTGTGTGTTGAGGACTGGTGGAATGGGTGAATTTCCTAATTTATATAAATGATCTCAAAGAGTCGATTTATAATAAATCTGGGAACCCTTCATGGGAGTGAAGCAAGACCAAGCCAGAGATTTCAGACACAGAAAACTCTGTGTATTGACACAAATAGATTATAAAGTAAAATCAAACCAACTGTGACATTTTCCCAGTGGCAGAGAAACATGGTGCATCCAGCAATGAGCTGACTTGTTTGATGACCCACGGTGCCTAGGCAGACCCCAGGCATTGGACACATGGTACTATTTCAAGTATTCTCCTAGTGATCCTTCTTCCTGTTTGCTGTTGACTGAAACCAAAATGTTGTACTGCTTAATTTAAGGCCTTTTGTACAGTAATGTATTCTGCTTGATCCATTTACACCCTGTAGTGCATTTTCCTATGAAATTTGGAACATCAATTTTATGGGGTACAGGGCTCATCAAAACCAAGGAATTGCCAGTAAAATCTCACACAAGATACTACCATAGGCTTTTAATGCATATAAATTCATACGTAGGCTTAGTTGTTCCCAACCAAGTGTTATAAATGCAAATTTTGAACAATTTCTTACTAATGCCAGCTAATACACCTTCTAGACGTGTTTGGACACCAGAAATGTTCATATATTGAATGATATTGTTAATATTTTTTTTAACAAGGTGATAAGATACAAAATAAAGACACAAATGTAGTTAATGTTCATTGGCAACATATTTCTAAATATGTTGTTGTCACAACTCAATTAACTTACGTGAAAAATAAAAAGACAAAGTGGATTTAAATTATTACTTGTCATAGAATATATTTGTTAAGTAGTCTAATGACCCTTTCAGTAAAATCTATACTATTCCCTTCTCTAGTGGATTGGTTGCAATGATAATTAACCAAGAGAAGGAAAAAAAACATAATATTGTATGGTTCAAAGCTGGGCCAAGAAAAAAGGTGAAAGACTTTGAATTCAGTATTTGCTACTATTTAGTTGCCTCCATGGAAGCTTCTTCCATGGAAGTTGCTTCAATGAGGGGACTCTCTGAGAATGTTGAATAATCAGTTCCTGTTTAACTTTTTATAAACCCACAAGCAATGAAAATTATTTCTTTTAATAAAAATGAAAAAACGAGGTGGTATAATACACCATTAAAATAGGCTAGTAAGTGCTATAGCCCAATTATATACTCCTCTTTTTATGATCAGTAATAATGGTTGTTTTTATTCCTGAGACATGGCTGTCATTACTGTGGCTGAAATGTGTGGTAGGATATACAGTGGAAAGCTGTGTTGGTATTAAACCACGATTTATCGTGGAAAAAAAATTGCTTGGTGAATTGAGGTGGCAAATCTTGTCCCTGGTGATTTCTTCCCTTTAGCTTCTCTGGCTGGTTTATGTCCCGTATATGCAGAGAATGGGTCAGGACCAGACACAGATCAGTAGTGGGAGCCTGGGGACCCACCAGGCTCTCCTCAGGCGCACAGGGTCTCAGGCTCAGCCATTTGTGTGCAGTGGTTTTGGTTACTTGTTTGAGCTGTGATGGTAGCTGGGCACTGAGGATTGTTGATAAGGTCTTGTTTTTTCTAAGGGCGTGTAACTTGGGATCCTCCAAACGACGGGTGCAAGCCACCTCTAGAGCTGATGACAATGGAGTTACTCTGTCCTACAGTCTCTGGCATATGTTGCTTATGCATTTTGCTCATGCAGTTGCAAACTGAGTAAACAGCTGAGAAATTTCAATGGAAGGTGCAAAACCCATAGAGTTTCTCAGACTGGTCCGAGGTTTCTCAGCAGAGCAGGCAAACCTGCGTTTTCCTGCCCTCGCCTGAGGGCTGGAAGAAGTGGGACAGGGAATGATGCAGGTAGAGGTCTGGGAAAACTGGGACGCTGACTCATGCTCCCTGGGGTGGCTGGAGAGGGCCCAGAGGCTGTGTCTGCTCTCTTGCCCTTGGAGTGAACTCTTGTCCACCTCATCTGGGCCAGGAGCTGTCCTTAATAAGCTGGTGGGAACAATCTGACCCCCATTAAAGTTTCACCTCAGTTGCTTCTAGCTGTCTTAACCCAGGCAGCTTCTGGAAAGATGCTCATTTTCCTCCTCAGTGTCTTTTAGCACCTGTCATAGGACTGTTATCTGTGTGGGTTTTGTGTGTGTGCATCCAGACTCTTTGGATTGTTCCCCTGTTCTCTGTTTTCAGCCTTTCCAAGTTGAAGTATCTTTTCTTAATGGTACGTATTATCTTGCTGAGATGGAGAACATCCCATAGGAGGTATGGGGCACCAGATGTGTGTGGTGGCAAGTCTTTGTGCTGCTGCAGCGGTGGATACTAGCTGGTATGTAGTGTTGCTGTCCACAGCCAGGAAAAAGAACATCCCAAAGGTGATAAAAACATCCTGTTTTTCTCAGGTGGATTACCTGAAGCTCTGAAAATGATCTCTTTCCATGAGTTCCTTTTATATTAGAGATGTTATCTTGCATTCCAATCTTAAGTCACGTAATATAATCATAGGTAATTTTTTTTTCTCTTTGTACCTCCCATCCTTACACATGTGAATACCTCAGCCCAGTTAGAGATATTTCTGATACTCCAAATGTTGTTAGTAACGCACTACAGTGAGCTAAGTTTCCCAGTGTTGCTGCTTAGGGACTTACACAGATTATTTTTTTTTTTAGGATCCTCTTGTTGCTCTTGTGACTTTATATGAAATAGCTGACAAAGACCAGGTGCAAATCATCCATAGCAGCATGTGGAGTTTAGGCTCACAAATCCACAGGGAAATGTTCTGTTATCCTGTTAGCATAAGCAGTATCACAGCTGATGTAAAGTAACACAAGGATTCAGGTAATGGACAGACTCACAGATGTTGTTTCTAGAAAAGCAAGTTGTGAAGGACTCTTGAAGACAATAACCTTAAACTGTATTTGCCTGCAGTGGAGTTTTTGAAACTGGAGCAAAGAGAATAGAGGAGTGAGCTGTTAAAATTCAGCTTTAGAACTGGCAGGAAAGGTAGTGTGAGCTTCCACAAGCACTTGTTTCTACTGTGTTTTGTTCTTGTTCTTAATGTGTTGCTTAATTAAAGAGCACAAATCTAACCTGAAAATGTCTGTACAAGTATCCACTCTCCTCTTTCCTGGGTTTGTCTGCAGGAATGTTAAGGCGTATCTTCTTTGCTGGTGGCTCCTTTAGCTAATAAATAAAATGAAGGCAGGTAGGCAGCTGTTTCAGTTCTCAGATGGTGCTGGGCATGATTAGCATAGCCTGCTGGAGTAGTAAGGATTAAACAACATGTTCAGATCACTTCCAGGCTCTTCCTCAGGGCCCTGTTTATTAATTCAAACACCTCCTCCCCAAGGCAGCACAAAATAAATTGTGTTTCCTCAATCAACACAGCTGCTGCCGCCTTACTCGCTGCCCGCCTGGGGCTGATTACAGGAGCCACCGTCCCCTGCTGACCCTGCTAGTGAATCTGTTGTAAAGTATGAAGGTCCTGGCTCTACATCTGGGATAGGCTGGAAGGAGGGTCGCTGGGGTTTAGGAGGTACAGCAGGAACATGTGTAATTAATATGATTATGTTATAGAATCATAGAATACTTTGGGTTGGAAAGAACCTTAAAGCTCACCCAGTTCCAACCGCCTGCCACGAGCAGGGATGCCTTCTACCAGACCCAGTTGCTCCAAACCCCATTCATCCTGGCCTTGATCACTGTCAAGGATGGTGTTCACCTCACAGGGAAGAATTTCTTCATAATATCTAATATAAATCTACCCTCTTTCACTTTAAGCCATTACCCCCTGGCCTATCACTACATGCCCTTGTAAAAAGTTCCTCTCCAGATTTCTTGTAAGCAAGAATGAAAAGTGTGTATATATATATATATATAGCAATTGTATATATATTAATATGCAGATAATTTCTAATTGTCTTGGTTGAGAAGTATTCAGAAGGAATTATGGGTTTACTGTGTCTTTTTTGTGGACTAGGAAAGGCATTTTGAGCCTTTTCATGGAAGGAGAGCTCGGCTCCTACCTTAGGCAATAAACTATGTCCCTGATGTAAGGCCATGCTGGTGTCTCCTTGAATTTTCTTTCTCATGCTAAAGTTGGTTCTGTTGTAAATCTACTGCTTTCTGTAGATGAATATTGTGAATTTGGTCAGTGAATGTTGTCATGTCCCTTTAACAAATATAATAATGTATAACTATTCCTGCAGAAATTAATTAGTTGGACTCTTACTAATTAATTACCTGAGAATATTTATAGTCTGATCTGCAGAAGGAGAACTGCTATTATTATCTAAAAGAAAGGTTTGTAGAAATGTCCCAGTGTAAAGCATGTTATCATAATTCTGCGTTTCAAGAACAAATGTTAATACAATTTTTCTATTGAAATAATTTGATTTCAGCCATTCTGGTTCATAGAGGTAATGCATTTATGCCAAGCAAATATTCTGAAGTCTTCCATAATGAAATTGAAGAAGTTAGAAATGAAAATTGTGTGCTTATTCCTGCAGCCTAGTTTCTTTCCCTTGCAGGATTGGTTCCTCTAGCATATATGCTTGTTTTACTTACTGCAGAAGAGCTTTTCTCTGGAATTAAAATCAGAGCTTTTGATTTTGTTGAGTGATTGTTCCATAAAGCAGATAACCGACTCTAATGTTAAGCAAAGAATTTTGTGCAAGCAAAGAATTGTGAGTTCTCTTTACTCTGACCTAGAGATGTGGAGGGATGGGAAATCAGATCTTCCTAGTGGAAATTCAGACAGGCATGTAAGTGCAGAAGGACAGTGCCCTGCCTCTATGTGTCCTGCTGTACTAGCAGCCGTGGCAGTATGTCGGACATCTGAACAGTAAGACCTGCTGTTGATATCAGTGATTAGGAAAAAATAAGTTGCTTAACATTCAGCAGTCATATATTCTAGATGAATAAAGGATGATAGTAATTCTTCAGTTCTCATTACTGATGTCTGTTGTAGCTGTACTTTCGGGCCTTGTCTTGGCAGTTTGGCTTGGCTTTCCCAAAGGCTGGGATGATGAGGAAGATCTGAGCCTAACCCAAGGTGTGTCTTAATGAGTTACAGTGACACAAGCTAGCTGGGAAGTGGAAGGGAAGAGAAATGGAGAGGATGAAGTAGTAATTAACTGTGTCTTTTAATAAAGGCCTAGCTACCGGAGAGGCTGAGGCAGGTGCTGGTTGAGTGCTTCCCGGGGAGCTGCTCTGTGTGCAGCTGGGGAGCTCTGTCAGAGATTCAGAGAGGCTGAAGCAAGGTAGGATTATGACTTAGCACCACTGATGTCTGTGGGTGCTTTCGACCTTGGTCTAACAAAGCTTGCGGTAATGTTCTTGTGTTGCTTCATCCTCAGTTGCTATACAATCCCCAAAGAGTTTTTTGTTGTTGTCGTGCATAGTGCCACGAACCCTGATTTAAGATGGGTGAAATGCTGCCTGCTGTCACTCTGTTAGCTCCTATATACAGCAGCTCTGACTGTGGCTGCGCAGTTAGTGGGTCATCCCATGAGGTCATCCACTTATTCTAAAGGTTAAAAACCCAGAAATTTTTCTGGGTCATTCAAGCATTTACCTGTTAGTTTGAGCGTGTCTGCCTGGACTTGATAAAATAGCAGCAATTAGCATCATCTTTCTGAGAAACAGGAGCGATCTTATCAGATTTTGGGAGGAGGTTAATGCTAATGCAAGTTATTTGTATGGCTTCACATTGAAGAGTTTCAATTTGCAGCATGAATAGTTCAATTTCTATTTAGGGTGCAATTCCAGAGGAAGTGTAATTACAGTTAAGGGGTGTCACAGAACTGGTGAAGCATTAGGTTAGGAAGACACAGGAGATACTCTGTGAAAACATATTAGGGTTATGCCTTGCTAAATACAGAGGAGGCATAACTAAATGAGAAACAACTTACTGCTCAGTTTGGTATTTCACCTTTCAAAGTATGAATTAATAAATAATGCTACTATTGGCTTTGTTGACTTGATTCTTGAAACATCCACTTCTGTTAGAGCCACCATATATATATATCTGCAATTCTCTAAACTTCTAAAATGTAGTTACCTGCACCTAAATTAGAATTTCTTTTAAATCTGTCATATTTAGCTATTTTTGTTAACAAGAAGATTATTCAGTACCATCTCAAAGCATACATAAATCTGCTCACTGGCAGAACTTATAATTCATTTGAAGTGGATAAAATTGATATTCATTTAGTATGGACAAAATTTGAAGATGCCCGTTTTTCTTCACTTGCGCATTTGTTTTTCCTTGTACAGTATGAATACCTGATAGTGACCATAGTCTTTCCCTGTACATATCTATTCAATCATACTTTGCTAATCTACTCATTTGCAGCAATCTCTGCTTTTAGCAAAACATTGAGATGCAGGCAAAGCTGTCAGATTGCTCAGTGTCTGAAGCAAGCTGCTCATTACTGTTGCCTCTCAGCTGAATTACGCTATTAAAGGCATTTATGAAGTATTTGCATTGCTTCCTCTTACAAATATCGAATCATGGCTATGCCACCATGAAAAAGGAACTAATGCTCATCTTGTGACATATTTCTTCTAAGACAAGACAGCAACAATGATCTGTGGAAAACATCTATATACAGAACACATTTCACAGTGTCTTCTGGTTGTTAATTGCTAAATCATTTAAACAACAAACCTCTCTATTGCATCCAGCTTGTCATACTGCTCTCAGCAACAAAGGCAGAGCTGATGGGGCTAAAGCTATCAGCCATGGTTTCATCAGCCATGGTTTCATGAGCCACGTACGCTGAGCATATACAGGACTTAAAGCTCTGCCCTGACATGCTTAAACATCTTGTTAAATTTGGGCTGGTAAGAAAAATGGAGGAAGGGGGCTGCAGAGCTGTGAAGAAACCAGATCAGACAAGTATCTTAGTAGTATTTTGCTCAAGAAAGGCCTCATGGCACTGGGCATCTGTTCAATATCTACTGGGAGTCAGATATTGCTGTTTCTCAGAGGCCAGGTGTTATTCCGTGGTGTCCCATCACCAGTGGTCTGAAGTGGCCCAGCATTATTTCCCTGTAAGTATTGAATGATCACCTCAGTATGAATTTCTACAGCTTCTTCAGGACAGAGCTGGGCCTGATCGGTGTCTGGGGAAAGAGTTACAGAGAAATGAATTTGGCGTTTGGTCCTGGTATCTCCGTGGAGGTAATAGCCTACTGCAGTAGCAGCGTGTGTCAGGTTAGGGGTTGGGCACACCAATGTCCCTGTGGCACAGTCACACTGCATGCTGCTGTTACGCTATAGGGAAGGAGGAGGAAATCAGAAAGCAGATATGAAATAGGAAACAGTGAGAATAATGGGTTGTGCTGTTGCAGAAAGTGAATCTGCTGGATGATGAACCTATCTTTCTGAAATGCTTTTTAGTGCTGGATTAAGTTGTATGGGAAACCACACAGGGAGAGATGCCAGGCTTTGAAGATAATCCTCGTGTCATCAAGGTTTGTGCAAATGGTGTCTGTGAGAAGATGGACCAAGAAGTAGTTCAGACCTGTGTGAATGCTGAAGTAAAATCCTCATACTGATTAGAAAATAGTCTTTAGCTCTCAAGGGAGCGATTCCAGAGTAATCACACAAAGCTGGGAGGCTTTCTACCTGAGGGAAAGGAAAAAGGGCCTTGGTTTATCTCTGAGAAGGGATGATAGCCTCAAGCTCTCCTTGCTCTCAGCTATAGCTGGAAACATCATGTAAATGAAAGCAATTGCAGCTGGCCAGGAAGTCTGTGTGGTGCTGAGGCACAGCTGCTTGCTTTGGTATTGTTGTATGGTTTTTTGCATTCCTTTGTATCAGTTCTGCTACTAATACAAAAGAAAATATCCCATTGTTTTAACAAGTGCCATTCACTACAAGCCCGATGACAAAGCCCTTCCACAGGCAAGCATTCTGCAGAGCACAGGAACATGCTGCTGCAGGCTCATCCTTGGCAGCAGGGAACTCTGCAGCACTGCAGATGAGGTGTTTAGTGTCTGCATTTATGTTTCACTGCTCACAGGAGTCTTTCCCAGCTGAGAGAATTTGCCCTGTGTTCACTAAGTTTGGTTCACCTGGGATAAATAGATGGGGGACAAAGCTCAGTGCCTCTCAGACACATAATGTTGAGTGGCTTCCTGAGGTGCGCTTGCCGCTGTGGCTAGCTCTGTACGAAGCACAGGTACTGGAAGAAAGCCGACTGCTGAAGCTGCTCATTTTCCTGCCTTCCTGTCTCTGCTCCTGGGCTTGTTTTGGTGCAGAAGGCTTTTTGCCCTCTTATGTCCCCACACTTTTTCATGGCCGTCCTTGTTTCTAACAGGGCTGGTGCACCTCTCCTCTCCCATGGGAGATGCTGGTGATGGGGTGGGCAGCTGGCTTGGAGGAGGTGGCCTTGGCATGAGTTCTGTGAGCTGAGCTGGGAGCTGACCTCAAAATAGCTGCACATGGGAAAAGATGCCAGAGACCCTGCCACTGCTGGTGTCCCTCTTTACAGGTTGCTGAAATATCGCCTTGTGGGAGGGCAGGGCAGGGTGCTGGGATGCCAGATCTGCCTCTAGGCAGTGCTGGAGTGGGGGATGGTCATTTTAGCCAGGAAAGAAACAATATGGTTGGTGGCCTTTTGCCTTGTTGGCTGTAAATTTGTGATCTTATCTATGCTTGGGCATGGGTTGCTCTTGTCTGGAGTGGAAACATGTATGGAGAGTAAGCGCATAAAGTAAGAATCAGTACTGACCCATGGTCCTTGGAGTGACCTCCTGTTGCCCCATGACACCTTTCTAAAGTCTGTCTCTGTACTAAATAACACACTTGGGATAAAATTGTCTGCCTTGTCTTCTGTGCTTTATTGCTTGTAAATGTCATTCTGAAATACTTACTGGTGCATTTCTATTATTTAATAGCCATTTAATAAGATGGGATAAAGATTTTACATTTTGGCTTTTGCTTTCAATTTAACAGGCACCATTCACTGCAGTAATGGCTCTGCTAATCAGTTTTCAGTGCTGTGTGACTGAAGTCTAGCGGGTCTGTCTGCTCTGGGCCAGCCATAATCTGAAGTTAGAAACATTTCTTCCCCTTCACTGAAAGAAATTGCCTTTGTGTTTCTCGCTTTAATTTGTGCCTGTTATAAATGTGGGGCTGTCGAGGAACTCTGTCAGAGAGGGCACACAGGCCTCTGGAGTAATTTAATACTCGATTCTTTTTGCAAACTTTTTGACATAATGATTTATCCTATACTTTATTGCTACTTTTTTTCATTCTTATAACTTTGTATCTTTTGACTGATAAATATTTATAATAGAGTAGAAATAAATTCAAACTAGAAGCAAGATATAACTTTTACGCTTTAAAAAGAGCTGAAAATATAAAAAAAAGATTCAAGTGACCAGGAAGCAAATATAATGAGAATATGGAATAAAACAGTTGCATCCTCAGTGCAGGATAATCCTTAATGGATTTGTGTCCTTATGAAATGTGTTAGAGCACTGAGCTCCCTTGAGAGATGATCTGTGTGTCCTAGGCTGGGAGAGAGACACAGAGCTGATGTCCTGGGTTCTGCTTTAGGATACCTGTGTTGTGTGTGTCTCTGCCCCTGTTTCCTTACCCATCTCACCTATTTGGTGATAATTAAAGCAGAACAAAATGTTCTTTCAGAAAGTTCTATAAAAATTGCATGTACTTGAATTAGCCAAATACTGAGTAATTTCACTCCAGTCAGTCTGTATCATCCCATTTCTTTCTGCCGCTTTCAATTAATCTGTTGCTGAAATTGCTGACAGCATGGGACTGTCTCTACTGCTCCCTGTCTCTCCACTTAGCACATGAGAAGGTGATGGGCTAAAGACTCTTGTCATCCCCTTCTGATGTGGTTTGTCAACAGATGGCAACAGGTCTTTGGGGAGAGCTACGTAGTTGGTACTTCCAGCATCAACATAATATTTCAGTGCCACCTGGGAGGGGGACGTGACATGAACCTGAACTGGCTTCCGGCCTCAAACATTCTTTTATCAATTAGCAGACCCACTGATGGATGTGACACAGCCTTGGGAGTGTCTCTGTGTCCTACAGGATGTGATCTGCTGTTCATAATGATGATGATCTGCTCTATCTGGAAAGTTAGGGGATATGTAAATTGAATTTATAGTAGATTTTTCCCCACACCTGCTGGGTACACTGTGTTTGTTTATTCTTGAAAGGATAGAATGCAAAGCCTGATGCTGTAAGGAAGCAGAATTATGCACAGGGTATTAGGTAAATATTACAAGTTGAAGCCAACAGTACTGAAACTTCATCCAGGCAAGTTTTCCCAGGGAGTATCTTCAGTTCAGTGCCATGCAAGTGAAGTTTGGTAACCAACTGATGTGCTGAGGAGTGCTGGTTTAGTTAACCTGACACACAGCATCCATGCTGCTAACTAGAGCAGGAGCTAATGTTGGAGCTAGCCGAGACATGGCTTTCCAGGTGTGCTGGTAACTCACTTCCCTGCCACTGACTCAGCCATGTTTGCTATTCCTGTTGCAACGCCTGCCCTGGGCCTTGAGAGGAATGAATTATGTGAGATTTCATCAGAGGAGAGACTGACACAGTGCACAATGCCAGAATGAGGGTTAGGAGGTGGGATCGCATCCTGTAAGTAGGCAGGAGGGATGAAAGGGCAAGGAGGAGTTGCCACATTAAAATAAAAGGCCCAGGGAATGCCGAGATGACAGGTGTGCTGAAGCTAAATGCAAGTACCAGAGCTCTGATATGTCAGTATCTGCTTTGCACAACTCTGGCTTATGGGTTTCAGCCAAGTCCAAATGGTGAGAAACTCCCAGCTCATCAAGAGTGATCACCCTATCTGGGAAGGCACTGGAAACAATTCCATTAGTGCTCAGGCTTACATTTAACATGAGTTTAGATCCTCAGTTTGGTTTCAGTGCCTTTTTTTTCCTTATTTCTTTTTCTTCTTTCTCAAAACCAGTATTTCACTCACAGCAATGGTTTTCTCCATTATCCTCATTTTGAAGGCGCACGCATATTCACCAGTCTTAGTCATGTCTGGTCATACTTCTTACAGCTCTTAGATATCTTCAGCAGCCCCTCATAGGGAGTATGCTTTGGTATTTTGGCGATCTTCATTCTCCAGTTCACCATATGCTGGAACAGATTTATGAAGGATTACATCTGCATAATCACCAACCTGTTTTATGGCATCAGATGTTCCAGTTGGCAGCACCAGGTGCTTTCTCCAGTCTTCCTGCTTTTTCCATTTTAATTTTGATCACTGCCCACAAAACAAATGATCCTCCTATGGCCACCTAAATGGCTGCCATTTTCTTATTATCATATGGCTCATCCCTCATGTTCTGACATTGCCAAGCCAACAAGCTTTGCTGCCTTGTTTTTCTTACAGACACAGGGCTGTTGGGCTGTTTGCACTGTTTAGAGATATGGTTTGAGCAACTTCTAACAAGGCAAAGTGATCTCAGTATTATGCTTCTCCCTGAGACCTCTACACATATTTGCTTCATCCTACTGTAAATAATCCTTCAATCTTATCAGCCCGCATGTCTGTCTTCTACTTGGTGAAATGGGATGGGACATGGCCAGGAGTAGCTGGAAAAGGTGGTTTTGCTATTTTAACATTTCTGTCTTCAGAAGAAAATAATGTGTTGACAACTTGTTGGCTATCCCTTAGTAGAAAAAGTTTTATTCATGCTAGGGTGGTGTCCCTCTTAGGAATTGTAATATTGGTCCCACTTGAGTTTATATCACAGACCTTGTTGTGTTTCAGGATTGTTTTTGCATTTTTTCTTTGTTTAGAACAGCCATCTGGGACCTACTGTGTTATTTACCATAGAGATAATACACAGTGATACATTTTAAACTGCTTTTTAATGTGCTTTCTGGAAAATTGTGTCTGTTGCTGTGTTAGGTGTGAAATCATCTTAAGGGGGACAAGCAATACTGGCATTTGTGCAGGCTTGTTGATTTTGACTAACATTTGCATTAGATAAGAACAGTAAATGCTGTCTTCAGTGAAGAAACGCTTTGCATTTTCTCAATGGTGTTTTAAAGCGGTGTATTGCTGGTTCGAGTGAGTCAGCTGAAATTACAGAAAATGTTTCCTTTAAAGTATCATCTGAATAGAAACAGCTGCCATATCACACAGAACCTGAAACAAAGCCTGGAGCAAAACTTGGTTGGCACGTAATAACCCTAGTATTAGAATCTATAATGTTTTAATTTCTTCCTTGGGATATCTTTTGTGCACTTGGAATAGTGCATTTGCATGTGAATGGAAAAAGCTAAATTATATTCCTAGGTTCATGCAAAGAAGCTAATTTCTAACACTATTGATAGAGGAGCTTCTTCACTTTTATTTCCAGCATCATTGTATCAAACTAAAATTCCTCTTACTGCCGTCAGTGTGTTTGTCAGCTGAAGTTCTGAGATCATCTAAATATTTTATGAGGTTCAATGAACAGTGAAAATAATCTTGCTAAGACCTGTCTCAGTAGTAGATTAATCAGTACAATAGCTTCTTTCTCTTACAGGAAGTCACTGGTAGTCAATTTAGTTTATGCTTGTCTTTGTATTGACTTTTGGAGCCCCCTTCTGCAGCTCCACTAATATTGGTTCATTTTAATTCAGTGAAGTTGCCCTAAATATTTTTTTTTTAAAAAAAAGCATGTGTTTTGTTTTGATTAGCAAACAAACAAACAAAAAAACCAAACCAGAAATATTACCCTATATATGTACATTCTGGTACTGTGGCATAATATGGAATATGATTTTTTGAAGGGCAATCAAAATGAAATCTTGAGTGTGTTTGAAATCAAAATGATCCGGAGGCATGGCAAACACAAGGCTTTTATATATTGCTAAGAAGTTTCACATAGAAGGGAGATAAGAGTGACTGGGTAAACAAGTAGCTTTAAGATAGGAGATAAAACTATAAAATGAAGGCAGTAGACTGATGGACAGAAAGTGTTATATGTCTATTCTCTGAGCTATATTATCAATTTCACAAAGAATGAAGCAGCAGACTGACTTTTTCACCTCTTTTGCTGGCTATGTGAAATAGCAGCTACTGTATTTAGTCAAATTGTCACTTTAGATTAAGTATTTCTAGAAACTCAGCACAGAAATACAATTAACACACTAAAAGCCTTTCCTGAAAGGGGAGAGAAGGGTAATGGTAAGAAATGAATGGAATATTTAGAGCAACCCTTACTTTATAATATTTAGGGCTGGCACAGAATGTAGATGTAGAGGATCATAATCTCCTGCTGCTCCTGCTGGAGCTCTCACTTTGCTTAAAAGGAGAATGTATCTGGGTCTTAAAAACTTGCTAATGGTGTGCTGCACTAAAGGCAATTTGCCTTTAATATTTTGAGTGGAACTCATTTTTTTCCTACTCCCTCCCCCAGTGTGGTGGTGGGGGTCCAAATTCAAAACTGAAGGTAAAACACAACCTAAAGAATGATGGTGGAGTGCAGATTGGCTGTTGTGGCTAACTCATTACTGTGGGCTCCTTGTCATTAAACTCAGAAAAACATGCTTTGAAGTCTGTATAGATCTTTTAGTGCTAAAGCAATAGGGCTTTGCTGCAGTTTATTAAAGCAGTCAGGGTGAGATGTCTGCTTCAGAACTTAGTGTGCTAAGCGTGCTAACTTCTGAAATTAGAGACCTCAACTTGAGGTTAAAAGGATAAAGAAGGTAAAAAATATAAATCTGAGAAATATCGTGGAAGACTTTCTCTTTGTTTTGACTCACTCCAATGTACCTGTGTGTTGTAGAGACTACAATCACTGGGTAACCTGATATAGTGCATTGAACCAAGTTACAATCAAGAGTGAAATTAAAAAACAACCCAAAAAACTCAACCAAAATTGAAGAGGAAACCTTTCACTATTGACCACCTTTGCCTGAAGCCTTACTATCACAGTCAATTCTGGAAACAGTTTAGTTTGCCCTGTAGGTGCTCTTTTATTTAAATGGCATAGCAGGAATTGCATCAATACCAGTAAAGGCTCCCCAGGAATTTTTTGTCTTAAGTCTTAAAGACTTTTCACATATATCTGGGCCTTTGCAGTATCCTTAAGAAGCCCTCTTTGTAACCAACCGTCTGGAATAGAGGGAGAAGTATACCCAAATGAAGTCTGGAGTGTGTTTCATGCAGGACAGGATTGAAATTAATGATAATATCAGTGTTAACACTTTGGGAGGATCTTTCCAAATATAGGGATTGTCAGTCATCCAACAACTTGACAGAAAGGAGCGTCCCCCACCAGAAGGTATAGCACAGTTTAATTCCACTGAGAGAATAGAAAATAAAATACAAGCACCAGCTCATTTGTGTTCAGTGTCCAGTAGCACAGCTGTTTCTGATAGGCATGAGAATCTTGTGAGAATTATATTGGTATGCCTAGTAAGAGCAGGACACAAACTGATGGAGCCTTTGGGTGGCATCTTTGAGTTCCCATCAAATTGCTCACATTACTTTAATGCCTGTTTTCATGACTGCACTTTATTGTTAGCTGGTGGCTTGCTTGGCTTTCACTGTGTGAGAATCTGCCTGAGAATGAAGTGCTGGCTGCCTTGCTTTTTTCCTTCTAGATCAAGGATCTCAATAGCTTTCATACTGAGTATTTTGGTACTTCTTAACCAATTAAAACTATGTCAAACACTCTGTCTTCCTGCCCTTTCACTTTACTACACCAACATTATAGATGTAGGGGACTTTAAAGCATTTATATGACTTCTCTTACACTCTTCCTGAACTTGCCTAGAGGATTGATTTTTAAAGTATTCTTCCCAATCCATGCCCTCTCCTGACAGTGCCAGCCCAAGGCGCATTGCTTGCTGTTAAGTTATGACACTCCAGACTTGAGCATGCTTCTGGTGCTTTTGCTGCTGAGGCTGTCATTAAAGAAAGGGTAATTTGTGCATGATGCTCCAAAATGATGCCTCTGAATCTGAAATCAGGGGGTTGCAGTAAGCAGGGAAAGTTGCATTTGAATATTTATTTTAAATTTCTTTCAAAGTACATAGTAATTAATGGGTCAGAGCTGCAGAGCAGTAACCATGCTTGTTGAATAAAGACTCACTGTTTGATCAAAACCATTCGTAACGATTAAAATCAAGATAACAGCTTTCATTTCTCAAACACTTTCTAGGCAGATGGATCCTCAGAAGCCCATGGCAAAACTATACAGTGTACAAAAGAATTGTTTTATCTTCACTGACTTCCTGTTGCCTCAGGGGCATGATGCAGCAGTTGTCTCAACTGAGTATGTGTTAAGCATTGCCATGCTGTAGGGAGGTTTAATCTGGAATTTTCCCAAATGTTTGCTGATGGCGTTTATCATTTGTATGAAAGGCCTCAGTACTACAAAAAGCAGATTGATCTTGCCTGAACCCTCACTTGGGAAGGGAAGAGAACATCCTGCTCCCTTTTCTCCTGGCATTGTCTCTTCGCTGGCAGTGTACCTGTACCCATCATTCTCATTTTCTTGTTCCACTTTCAGTCTGGTATGTTGATATGTGTGGGAGTGAATTTATGCCTGTAAAGACAGTATATTAGGGACAGAAGAATTTTTTTTATCAACTTACAAAAAAAATTTTCCATTCACAGTGGCATTTTTCACTGATGTAACAGCTGAAGTTGAACAGCTAAGAAAAATTTAACTGCAGAGAAACTGCAGTTTTTCAATGGGGGGGGGGAGGGGAAGGGTTAGGCTCAATTAGTTTATACTGGATTTAAATAATATTTAAAGTAACCAAAAGCAGTATTAGATCACTTGCATTAAGTTTTTAGCAGGAAAGAAAAAAAAAACCCAAATCATGAGGAATTTGTGCTCACGTGGCATTCACTTAAAGAGATGCTATTGTCATCTGGCATATTCTGTTGTTATACAAAAGATAGCATCCTTTCTCAAAATTATGATCTGTAGTCAGATATTAGTAGAGGGGAAGATAGAAGTAGATGTATCAGTGGATGTGCTAAATTGTGTCAAATTATGGGCAGAAGTTTTCAGAAAGCAAGAGCTTTTTTTCCCCTCTAGAGACGAGACCAGCCAGCAGGTTATGTCTGTTCTAAAAAAATATGTAAAATCTGGTAGGCCAGATAAGGTTTTGCAGTCCTGAAATCAGCTATCATTGTCTAATTTTGACGTGAGAGCGACACTGTGGTAAAAACGTCTTGAACACTATATCATGTCATAATACAGTAAGTTTTACAAAACATAGTGTTATGTTTGCCATTATATTGATTTGTTACTTGCACACCAGGTAAATCAGTCCTTTTATAATAAGGATTTCAAAGAGCAGTCCTGAATTTAAATATGTTGATACCATACAAATTGCTTGTTTGCATCTGTAATTTCTGCTGCTTACATGGCTTCGGATAACATACAACTTCTTGCATAGTCTTCAGTTGCAATGCAATAGGTTTTGTAGCTGTAGCAACTTGCTATTGTGTATGCTACTGATTTTAATTAAAATTCTCATTGCTACCTTTTCCTACAAGAGATTGTTGGACATAGCTAGAATTTTATGGTTAGATGCACATATTTTTATTGCAGAGAACAATTTACCAGGCTGCCTTGCAAATCCTGTGGATTTGATCAGTGCTCTCTAGTATCATCACCATCAGAAGTGTTTGTTAATAATGGGGTTGAGGACAGCCTGATTTTGGCACTTGTTAGGAATGAAATGGGACACCGTCTGAAGAGCACTGTCTGAACTTCTCAATTCCTTTGTCTTAGCCTTTCATCTCATTTCAATTTCATTTACTTGTTTCAGGACTCTTTAAATTTTTCTGGTGCTTCATACATTGACCTCTCCTGCCTCTTCTGACTCCTTTCTTCTACAGAGACTTTTACAGAGAGATGTGAGATTAGAGCATCTCAAAGATATGTTTTTATGAACTGTGATTTTTATTTGGAGCTGGTTGCACAACAAGCTGCCCTAAAAGGTACAATGGGCAATGTTTCTTGCATAGACAAAAGTAGAAGGCAAGGTGAAGGCACTTATGGTTCCAACCCCATGGCAGGAGGGTTGGAACTAGACGATTTTAAGGTCCCTTCCAAACAAAACTGTTCTATGACTCTACTTTGGGTATAGCAACTGTCTAGACCTTCAGTGAGGAAAGAAATATGCCTTTCTGTAACTTCTATAGAACCCCACTGGAACAAACTGTCATAGAGCTCTTCATCTAAATGGATAGTTGTCTAAGAAGAAATGAGCCCTAGTTTAAACAGTCCATTAATTTCATCAGTTTAACACAAATTCATGCTACTCCTAATATGGCAGATGTAAAACTCAGTAATATGTCTATGACTTTGCACAGTGGCTTCTTATGGACCCCCAAGAGCCATCCTGTACCACCTTAGCCATGCTGCAGAATCTCCCTGTGATGGCATCTTCACTCTGTTTCTGGTGACAATGAATTTTTGTAACTTTCAAAATTCAGTTGATGACGCAGCTTATTCAGTTGGCTCACCACCACGTGTATTTATTATTTCTTTTGTTTTTCATCCTTTCTAGTCCTTCTGAGCCTGAATGATAAATGAATGCTCTAATTAGCTATTCAGCAAAGGTAGGAACTCCTTGAACTTTACTGGCTACTGAAATTCTATCTTTAATACATGTACTTCTAGGCTGGATGTGATTTATGTACCGTAGAATAGTTGCTAAAAACCCTGCTATTTCATGAGGAAGAAAATGTGCTTTTTTAGTTCAATAGAAGACATTTTTCCTATGTGTTTGGCAAAATGTAACTAATTTCTTTTACACTTTCATTGATTGGATTTTGCAATTCAAAACATCTTTTACTAGTACACTTGTATGCATTAAAGTGAAACAATTTGTCTGAAATGAGATGCTTCACGCTCAATTATATCTAAATTTCTCATCTACAACTCTTGATTTCAATCGTGGGTTATCTGTGCAGCTATTGAGGCTGAAACAATGTAGAAAGGAAACGCTGTTATTTTCAATTTGTAGCAATTATACTCAGAGTGAGGCAGATGTGGCAGTTTGGAGCTTCTGCATGTGGCAGAAGGCAGGCAACTTGTGGAAAGATTGATTGGTTTCTATCATACCTGTGACTGTCTTCCTGGGTATGGACTGCTGGACACGATGTCTAAAAACAATCTCCCTTTGACCACAGCAGCGATTTAAGATGCAGTAAAGTCCTCCCGTGCTTAGGATGGCACTTAAGCATTACCCAGAAATAAGGCTTGACTGTTTTTTGTGAAAGATATGTGGGAAAGCTTTCTTGAATCAAGCTCATGAGTAGATGCCTAAACTTTGCTCTGGTTTCATATGAGCGTGTTAAAGTTGGTGGTATTATGTGTATGTGTCCTTTGAGGCATATTAGCAAGAAATGGAGAGTGTTAACGCAGCCTGGATGCACCTACTCCCACTAAATTTGATGCACCCAAGAGGAGTAAACCACACTACCTTTATTTAATTAATACAGAGTCTGGGATTAAGTGTCTACCACAGTACTCCCCAGAATTGAATAGTTGCAGACTGGAGCTGAAATCCTCAGTGCACTGTTGGGAAGTTGAAAGTGTACGTTGTTTGGCTGAATTGTGTGCTGTGAAGCCACCATTGGTATTACTACCGTAATTGTTACTTTAGTAGGACCTGGAGGACTCAGTAAAGTTCTGGAGCAATTATGCAGATTTTTTTTCCAAGATACAACAAAAGAATTATTTTGTCCTAATATTATTTAGTGAGTTATATTTGTAAGTTGCTTTGGAGCAGTGAATAGGAGCTACAGCCCTCTGCACGTAGAGCTATAAGCCCGCCGAGCTGGCCATCAAAACAGAGTTTGCAGACTGACTCAAACTTACAGACAATTTGTAAGTTGTACACTGATTCCCAAGGTGTAATCAATTTTTTTTTTTCAGTCTTTTGAGTGCTCATTAGGTAAGCAACTGTGACCATCCATAAATGATTTTCAGATTACATTTTGAGTATAAACATAATATAGGTTGTTAAACTAAGCATTGCAGATTGTAAAGGTAGCTATGGGGCAGATTTAATTTGTACATTTAATAGCCAGAAAAAAGAGGAAAGTTTTAAAGGAGTCCTGCTGATCAGATAATGCTGATTATAATTAAGCTGCATTCTGTTAAAGGTTACTGTCAGCAAAATAAAATGCCGGCTAAGGTGAAGAATACAAAAACTGCAATCACTACTAAATTGAAAACCCGCCAGCTTACTTGCAGCTTGTTTGTTCCTCAATCATTCTGAAGTTAGATGAGTAAAGGAGTTAGACTTGGAAAGAAATACAAATACATTATTACCTTTCATTTTGGGATTCTCAGGCTTGTATCTATTTGTAAAGCTAGAGCTTCAGCTTCACACAGTATGAAAAGTGATTGTACTATCTAATTGCTGCAAAGCAGAGAGGAGTCATGTTTTAAATTGCATTATAGAAATACCAATAGAGAGTTTTCAGTCTCTTTAGTCATACCATTCAGAGGTAGCTAAATGCTGAGAATCTGCAAATTGAGTCTTTGTAAATGGACTGGAGTTCTGCAGGATTTCTGGTTTGGATATTGCAGATTTGCTAGTATTCAACATGCCTTTTGGATTAAAAAGAAGTAAGATTGCATACTTGTCAATAAGATGCTCCTGATTAGAAAAAAATCTCTAAACAAATGGAATTTTATCTATGTCATCTGCAGTTCAGAATTATGAGGGACTTTCCTACACTATGAATTCGTTCCTGTCTCATTCCTAGAAATACAGACTTTTTGAACGTTCTGCATAGGAAGTTGTTGGATTGTGCAGGTAATTTGGAGCATGTTCAAACCCTTTAATTTTTCTCTTTGTTTATCTAAGATGTTCTCTTACAAAACTATTTTATTCAATAAATAAGTTCATGGATGTCGTGGGTGACTGCCTTTCGCAAAGCGGATGTGAGGTTTCATAGATATAACTTGCAGATTCACCTAATTCCAAAGTGCAATTTCTGCCTCATGTTGTTAAACAAAGCAAACGCCAAAAAGGAAACACTGTAAGTAGTTTAGGCTGATAATTTGCTCAGAGTTTTCCTGGTAAAGGCTGAAGTAGAAGAATAGTTTATTCCAGAATTGCATCTGATTCTCGGGTGTATTTGTATGTATATTTCTGACTGGGTCTTACTTGAAGGAAAGCTGAAATCTAGTGAAAGACTATAAAAAGATATTCTCTTTAGGTGTATCTCATCTTTGGCAAAATTCACAAAAGTAACAGTTGTAAAGGAACTGTGTTTACTTCAAATTCCTACATTTTGGATGAATGTGTTTTTCTTAGTGAGGACTTGTTTTGTTATCACAGATGGAATGTAGAATAAGTTATTACTGTATCCATCATAAAATAGATTTTCTTTTTTTCCACTATTCTTATATACATAAATCTCATGAATTTTGGGAGACAAGTTTTGCCAATGGAGCTAAACCCCATTGTTTCAGCTATAGTAAAGTGGAAAAAATACATTACGAAGATATACCCTTTATTTATTAATGAGAGGATGCTGGAGAGATGCAAGGAGAAAGGGGAGAGGGAGGCAACAGCAGAGAAGAGGGGTTCAAAGAGCCAGCCTGGCCTGAGGAAAGGTTGCAGGGACATGGGTGAAGAATGAGTCTGAATTTAGTGGTGGGGAGAACACAGAGTTGCTGAATTACAGCTAAAATAGCTGTGGAGACACGTGGTGAGAGGAAGAAAGTAAGCAAGGTAAGTATCTGTGTCCCTTGGAGATGACTTTGAGTTTTATTTAAAAGGCTTTTCCAGAAAGTGCTAAAGAGGATCTTGTGATACAACAGGTCTCAATCTCAGTAGCTGCTTATATAGTGCACTGAGCATCATATATTTGAATTATTAGAGACTTGTGTGATTAAGTTTATCTATGTGAGAAGTAGAAACCAAATGGACCCAAGTGTAAGACCGTGCAGGGCAGCCTGCATCTGGCACTGAAACCCATTTTGTGTCTGAAGACGGTGCAGTCCTGTCAGCCCCGATCGCTGTGGTAGCGGAGGCACTGCATGTGTGATTGCAGTGTGCAATTACAAAAATAAAGCTGCTCTGCTGTATAAAAATTGAAGGCGTCTTGTCCTTATGTGAAGGTGTCTGTCAGTCTGCTTTAAAAACAACCTACCACAGATTGGAATTTACCAAGGTATCTAAATGCCTACAGAGAAGGTATAATAAGTTATTAAAAGAAAGAAAAAAAGGGTCCTGGTTAGGGAATTTAAGCAAACTTGGGCAAATATGCCACGAGTGTGTGTCTTTTTCCTGTATCTTTGACAGTGAGGGAGGACTGGTGTCTCATTTCTGTTCCAGAGCATTTCCTTGCTGCTTGGACCTGTTGGGGACACACTGCTGTGAGGGGATGCAGTCCTGGTATGAATATGAGGTTATCTACTTTTTTATCATGGCACCAGGCTAGGGCTGACCTGGGGCTGCAGCTCCTCGCGCTGAGGTTTCTGCAGCCTCAAGCCATGCTGGTCTCTTAACCATCCCAATCCTTCCCCACAATTCTGGGGCATAACATGCCTGTTCTTCCAGCTCTGAGATCCCTGGCAGGATGCTCTCTTCTGCCTGTGTTTAAGCCCATGTCTGGTGTCAGTGTGGGCAGCATGGACATCAGAATCAGTAAGTTTGTCCTTCATTGGGCAGCGTGGCTTGATGGTTGAGAATTTGACAACACACATTCCTGCTCTTCAGTTAGTCCCAGTGCAGGGTTATAGCTGCAGAGATGGTAGTGGATGTAATTTTTATTGTACTATTGGGAACAGGATTTTGCTAGAAATATAACTGATACTTTGCAATGTTTAGTGTTGGTTTTAACAGAGAGTTATGTGCAGGCTGAAATAAAAGTCACAGTTTATATATCCTTATTTAATAGAAAATAAGTACAAGCTGGCTTTTATTTTTGGACATATTCCTTTCACCCAGCGTCACACCTGATCTAACAGAGCAGGATTTCTTAAATTTTTGTGAAATGAAGATTGCTGCTATATCAGAAGAAACTGAAATCTAAGCCAGTGAGATCCTTTTGCTGTCAAGGTAAAATACACGGTGTCTGAATAAAAGAAACCTGCTGTCTCTTTTGATGTTTTCAAAAAGCCTTAGTTAAATGCAAATATTTAGGGCCTTGAACCAGAGAAAGGCTTAATATCACCATCTTTTCACAACAATTTCAAAACAAAATAATACAAAAAACCCCAAAAACCCAAACCCCAACCAAAAAAAAAACCCACAAGAAATGTGGGCCCAAGTTTTGTTAGGGACTACAATTAGAGCTACCAGAGATTAACAGTATAGTTCAGGTTCTAATTTTCCTATTCAACTCATGATTAGAGTCATGGTTTATTTGTTCAGATCTCCAGGGTTTTGAAAGAGATCCCTGAGCAGTTTGATACTTTCAAACTATTTCTTTATTATCTTATTGCAGCATATCACGGATGCTTGCCAATCTGCATATAGCTGTATTGGAGATTTATTTTTTCCCCATTTATTTTACCAATACAATGTAGCCATGAATTTTTAATGTTCATGTGTTTGGTCATTTTCTTCTGTGAAATACCAATTCATAAAATGAAATAAAGAAATGCTACTGTTGAATTATTAGTTCTTTTTATTTGTCTGTTTCTGTCTCTGCTGGTCAAGCCAGAAAGATTATCTTCCTCTAAAACTTAAAAGTATTCTCTCATTCTGCTGCTTTCTGTCCTTTATTATTCCATTGCAAGCCTGTAGCTGAGAGTGTAGGCTATTTAAGGTACAGACTGCCCTCCCATAACCCACTTGACTGCTCAGCATAAATGAGATTTTTAATGGTCTGGTTACTTGTCATTAATTGGCTCAGACAGGCTTGAATTTTGTCACACATCTTGACCTTTATTGAGCCAACAACTCTGACAAATATAAAGGTCATGAAATTCTGGCCTTAACACCTCTTTATAGAATTACTTTGATCACATATGCCAACATTCAAATCTCTGGTCCCTAAAAGTGCTTCTATAAATATACATAATTATTTTAGCACCTGAGTGGAGCTGGAATATTAAAATATACTGTACATTATTGGAGGTTTAAGTAATTCCTGCTCCTCTGACACCAGTCTGCTTCAGTCTTTGAAGGGAAAAAACCAATTCATTCAACCTAAACCCACCCTATTTTAAGGTTTAGTACTGTCAAAAAATATGTACTTCAGATCCCAATGTCTTTAGGTGTGCTTTCTAGAAAGCTGTTTATGGTGGTTACAATCAGGAGCAGTTCAGGGTTGCAAAAGATGGGAGCAAGGAGCAGAGCCACCGTTGTTGGGTGCTGCCTAGCCGTGACCTACCTTTTCATCATCTTCATGTATCTGTCTTTTCACAACCTAAGCATGATGTGATCTGAAGAATGCTTGGTTGACTTGTGTGTGTGTTCTTTAAAACATGAAATACTGAGTTAGCAGCAGAGGGCCTTTCATTTGGTAAAAACAGATGGACAGACTCGAATAGGTGTCCCCCCATGCAGAATAAACAATGCTGGCAGGGTCTTCATTTGATCCTATATGAAAAATGAACTGGTTTTGCTGTGTCTGTAGAAGTTGAGGAGAATGAAAGTTTATAAGCACCTCTTATTTAAATATTGAGCTTTATACATTCTGTATGAAAGCAGACAAGTTAGGTCTGTGCTTTTGCGTTATTGAGACAACATTTAATGCATTTGGGTTAAAACCCAATGTTTTTGTGACAAGGAAGTTAAACCAAACCAAACTCACCCACAAAAAACCCAAACCAAAAAAGCAGGCAACAAAAATCCAGAAAAACACTTATTTGTGGAGTAGCTTTTCTATTTGTGATTGTGATTCATGACCTAATGGTGCTCCCTGTAACCTTTTCATGAATGTAGGGCACATGTGTACTGTTTTCCTAGTCTCACAGGTCTGTAGCTATTAATAATCTTTATTTCTAGGCTTTCTTGAATGGCGCTTTTCTTTCCTTGTGGTTCATTTGTCCTAGGTGTTTATGAGTCTTGTAGCTTTGACTTTTGTGAACTGTAATTGGGGCCAGATGCTCTCTTGTGTCAATACTCTTTAAAATCTGTAAGGCTAAGAAGACTGCAATTTACAGTTGTGCTTGTAAACGGCAGAAGCAAATATGCTAATGAACTTGAGATATGGCTTTACATGAGAAAATTCTCAGTGGCACTGCCTTTGATTTTAGCTGCATCCTTTTAAAGCTGCTCAAGCTGCATGAATTTTTTGGGTATGGTTAATGCCTGTAAGTAAGCAAGGCATTTTATGTAAACCATTTCAGATGTCTGTCCTTAATTTTATGAGTGATAATCAGTCCACAGTAAGCAAGATATTGAAAGGTTATAACTAGAGAGTGGCAGTAATTCAGAACTCCCACCTCTATGGTAGGGCGCTTCTCATTGTGCTTGTGGTAGAGCACTCCTAACAAAGGCTGAAGAACAGTATGTATCAGGTAATGGCAATAACTGTAAAGGATAGGGATTGTAGATCAGCCTGATTTGCTTCAGTTTGGAAACCCCATGATGAAAAATACAGATGTCTTCACTGTCATATTTTGAGATAAAATGAATGAGATATTTTTAAGTAGAGATGCCCTTATGCTCAGCTTAACGAGGCTGTTTATATTCCTTCATCAGTGTGAGACATCATATGCTCTTCTATGATGAAAAGATTTAATAAGAGTTAGAGTTGTGAGCTGATCAACTTGAAGGGCTTCTCAACTTCATATGCTTCTAGACATTGAAGGGCACCACTAACTTGTCCAGAGAAGCTGTAAAACAAGCCTGAACTATTTACTATTCAATCTTAATTGTGAAGTAGCTTATTGCCCTACTTTGCTATTTAGTACTTTAAACAAACCATCCAATTTGGGGTATTTTTGTCAATGACAGAATCCTGCCAAGAGTCTTTCATTTCAGAGTAAAATCAAAATGTTTGGAGGCAGCTGCCTTCAAGTGGTGCTGTAATTCTTTGTGTTGTTTCAGTCATTGATACTTCTAGTATGTTTTCCACTCAATATATATTCTTTTCACATCAGAAGACCCTCAAGAAATCGAGACATGCATACTTCTCCTTCTAAATTGGGTTTTTGACATACAGAATTATTATGCAACCATCAGCTTTACTGATTCCAATGATTATTAATTTCAGTGTTTCTTTTCCCCTTAAGGTGATCTTTGTTAGTCTAGCAAAACAGCTACTACCTATTCAGTATCTTAATACATCTAATATAACTGAATTAAAGCCTGACACGAGGTCCCTGATTTATTTTGAAGGTCAGCAGCTAGGCAGAAGAAAGGACAGGCATACTCAATAGCTTAGAGAAATTATAAATATAGATATTTTGTTTCTTCATTTAAAACCATCTTTTCAGATGATAAAGATATCAAAAGGAACATTAAACGAATATGCTGCCCTAACCCTCATCCTCTTTCCCCTGTTCACTCCAGCAGATTGTGGCCACATAGAGCCTACTTAATTCTGAAACATGTAATGTGCATGGTTAGTTCTGCACCAGCACCGCAGGTGAACACATTTTAGATCAGTATGCTCCAAATTCTTGGACTCTAAGTTCTTCCAGCAAGATGCTGTAAGTCTTTGTGTTTATATTTATGATACTTAACATAATGAGACCTTGATCTTAAGAGGTAACAGAATCCCATTTGTTGTCATTAATCTTGGAAGGAAGTTGGAAAATAGCATCTTCCACCTTCAACCATACCTTGATATGATTTGAAATAGGATCTCAGTATGAAACAGTGGCTAGAAAGTAAACAATGATTACTATTATGTTAAATCTCAGCTTTTTATTAGCACCCACACCAGAACCAGTAATGTTTCACTTCTTTTAAAGGAATTCTTACTGCGCAGAGTAAAAAGGCATTAAAATTTTCTCACACTTTAGTGCATAGTTACCATATCAATTTTTATTCTTTGAATATTTTTCCAGGTATATTGAAAGACTTTAACGCAGTAAATGCTTTCTTTAAGCTTCTTCTAATCAATATTGACTTCACTGTGACATCTTATTTCAAGGTTAATGTTCCTCTATTCATAAGGTTGCAATTGTAATGAAGTATCAAAATCTCCCCTGTAATTTCTTGTTTTAAGAAATCTGATAATCATTTTGCCCCACAGCAGATAATTTTGCTCTTATTATATTGAGATATATATTATTATTTTCTTTTCCAATTGCTATCAAGATTGATATTTTTCAACATATTAGAAGAACATTACTAACTCAAAATAGACTTATGAAACTGGTAATTTGCCTGTCAAAAACAGGCCACAGATGTAGCTGAAAGAGGTATACTAATGGAATGGCACTAATGCAATTTCACAAATAACTTAATGAAGCATGTAGAGCATATTTCTTCCATTAAGTACACATAGCATGGAGTCACATCCTGATTCCTGGGTGTGAAAAAATTTTTAAATCAGTTTAAAGATGAAAAGACTCTTCAAGGTTGTGCTACTGAAAGCTGTAAAAAGGTGGGGGGAGAGAAATGAAGACTGAGAGGAAATAACAAAGAACCATATTTTCTTGTGCCTTTCTTGAGGTCCTCAAGCTCCAGGAAGGAACAGCCTGATGAAGGAGATGATTCTTGACACTCAGGTGTTCTCAGAAGTTGTGCTGCCTTCTCCCAAAGTGTAGAGTGAGGGAAGAAACACAGGAGAGAGGATGTTTCAGATGGTGGTAAAAACACACACCCACCAAGAACCTATGCCTAACATACCCATGAGGCTTTGCAGAGCATTAGACCCCATTATAGTACTGTTGGGTGCAATCCTTTGAAGCCCCTGTGAGATTTTCCCCAGCTCTTTAATATTGGCAGGAATTTATAGGCATTCCTTGGGAGTATTTATGTCCATAAAGTTCATCATAAACTTCTTAAGTGGAGTGAGGGAATGTGCACAGGCAGTTCTCTTTTCTTCAACCTTTCTCTGTCTGTGCTTAGGTGACAGACTGTGCTGTGGAGCTGTGTGCCCACCCAGGCAGCAGTGATGTTACCTTGCCACTGCCGTGTGAAGTACCTGCATGAACATGCAGGTGAGTGACAAACATGGGTCTTTCCCTGCTGCTGCCACTGCCTGCTCACATCTTAGCAGAGATCTCTATCGTTAGTCAGATGAGTAGAGCACTGAAGAGTAACAAAGATGAAAACAAGGCAAAGGAAATGAAAAAGCACTACTATAAACCAGGGCGTTCCAGCATGAATTTATTTAAAGTCATTATGGTTTAACAAGAATGTGTTTAGAGGAGTTAAATACCAGACCCAGGACTATTCCCATAAGCCTTCCAACTCTTTACTTTCCTAAAGGTCAGTGTGATGGAGCATTGAGTTGGCTTCTCGCACTGTGAGCATGGGTTGCTGAAAATCTATACTCCCAATTATAATGTTTTCAGTCTTCAGAGTGAGCTCAGCCTGCCGTGCCTGGTTACATCAGTGTCATTGTCCAATGCCATTAACAGTAAATGGACTGAATGCCAATACAGTGTTAATCTGCACCAGTCGGAGTGACGCAGCTCTTTAACCCCTGTTTATTTTTCAAAAAAGAGTTTAAAGTCCCTTTAATCCTTTATTTCCACGTTGAAGATTTTTGTTGACGTATAGAAGTAGTTGCCACTGTTTCCTGTGGTTGGTGCTAGTAAATTACTCTGTGCATGATCTTGTTTACAATGCCAAATATCAAGGAAGTGATGTCTGTACTGTAGCTGTCCATTGCAGTACAGACTAGAGGCAAAAGTCACCGTTGTTATTTTAGTTATGGTTTTACTTTTAAGGCCTTGAATTAGAAAAGCAATGAAGAAAAAAATACTCATCCAAGCATTTTAGCATATACTCATGTCCCTAGCTAGTGGCAACAGGTAATATCCTTGGATTTTTGTTATAAGTTACTCGAGCTCCTCTGGTCACCAGTAATTCATCCAAAGAGGGAAAATGCAATTTTAAGTTGGACTAAACCCCAAAATGTTCAATATTTTTCAATCTAGAAATAAAACGTGGATGCTGTCAAGTTGAAATGTTTATTCTTGATTTTATTAAATATCAATACGGATTGATATTTGATAAAAGGAGTACATTGCAGAAGAAAACACTGCATTCTAATTGTGAACATTTCAGGTAAAATTTGTTTTGGATTAAAAATATTGAATTTGGACTAGAAAACGTTGAAGGGAAATGTTCAAATTTATTCTCTGTTGTAAATGTTCAAATTCATTGTTACTATTTGCCAAGTTGCTTCAAAAATTAAATCTCTCAGTTCTTAATATCACTAAATACTTAGGTGGAAGAATTTTACTTGGAAATAAAAACCAGTATTAAATGAAATATAGTCTTTAAGGGAAATGTAACAGGGAGCATTTTGAAAAGCTTATGTTTTTGTCTCCATATGGAACAGAATTTAGTTACCCATTGGCTTCCATTTTGTCCTTCTGACTTTCTCCCTTTCTTATTGTGCTCAGAAATGAACTTTGAGGTTGATGCGTGTATCACAATAATCAATCCAGTTGTAACACTGAGTGAAATAGTTCATTGTGGTGTGCCTGTTTCACTACTGAACAATTGCCCTGCTAAGAGCTGGATGTTTCAGAAAATGGTACTTGGGAAAAATACTCTCCCCTAGTATTCCATATCCTCTCAATCCATTTTTCCAGCTATGAAGGAAAAGGTTCTTTTATTCATTCTTTCATAAAAGAACATTCCTTTTATGTGAAAAGCTGCCATACTCATCTATAAATGTGGGACCCAGTGAAAGAGAATTGCAGCAGTTCCTCTCACTAAATGACCATAAACCAGAGCGAAGCTTTCACTAATCTTGTTGATTTCTTACCTTCTAGTTCTCTTTAGACATCCATACCAAGATGACCAAGCTGGAATATATTGGAAGGTTAAAAAGTTTTTGGAGTTAGCAAAAGATTTTACTACAAAAAAAAAATCCCTTGTGCTTGCTGAGTTTTTGAACAACTGTTGTTCAGGTTGTTGGAGTATCTGGCATTTCATTGAAAATCTTTGGAATATACATTCCTAATTACAGCTTTATCGAAGAATACTGGGAAAATAATTCACTGGTTTGTCTCCTAAAATCTCTGAGGGAGTTCAATTTACAACATCTGTATTCATGATTAATTTCTATGCATTTGTTTTGTGTGCAGTGCTTCTGAAGTCAATGGGAATTTGCAATGGAAACACTGTAGATTTACCCACCTAATTTTTGCCTCCAAGGTAGTCCATCAAGTGTAAAGTTTTGGAAATCAGATTTACATTCCAGTTCTCAGTGACGAGGTTAATTTCCCTCTGGCTGCTACCTGGTAGAAATCAAGATTTAATATCGTTAATTTGAGCTGTTACATTCACATTAAGCCAGCTTCATGGAAACTAACTTATTTGAAACACTACAGAAATGCAGAACAAACAGGACAATTGTAGCAGGCGTTTTGCTGTTTCTAGTTTCTTTGATATAGGGTATCCTGGAAAAGAAAGATCTTTTGTAACTAGATGATCTTTAAAGTCCCTTCCAATCCAAACCATTCTATGACTATAAGTTTTGCCTGTTAGAAGCTACTGTTTAGGGAGGAGGAAAGTCCTGCACGTGATCCATCAGTATAAGCTTTTTAGTGGGGATACTTTTCTCAAAGCTAAACAAAATGACAGTGTAGAATATGTAGCATGTATTGATCCTTTTGTTAAATGTCAGGAAAAAAAAGAGAAAAAAGATAAATCCACAGAGTGCCAGTACATGTACTTTGCTTGCTCCATGGATTACCCATGAACAGTTTTTCTACTTAAGGGTAAAGTCTACAACTTCTTACTCTTGCAAAAACCTACTGAAGCCAGAAGCAAGGCACATCATGGTATGTAGTTTATTATTCTTTCATGAATGCTTTCTTTCATGTTTAGCTTTCCAGCTTTCTGCTCCTGTTGTCTCTAATATTTCATAGGTACAAGGAAAGTTGGTAAGATCTGAATTCTCAGCAAGCATGATGCAGGTAGAAAATTAGTTGATACTTGTTCACCCCTCTGTAATGGTATTTAACCCATGTCATAAGTGTCACAACTGTCTATGGTCCTTGTGATGAACTCATAAACCCTATTCAGAAAGGGAAGAAAATCTAATTAGAGTATGAACGATATGAAATAAACCCCACCAATCAGTAAACAGAAGCTACTTTGCATAAATTAAAGTCCAAGTGTTTTTACAGAAATCAAATGTTTCTTATGCTGAATGAAAGAGCTCAAGAATGAAATTGCTGGTAATTCAGAACCTCTGACATAGGAACACGTGTTAGCTTTAAAAAAAATTATATTTGTTTTAATAAAAAGCTAAATACATTATTATGCAAATCCAAACTTGTGTGCATATGCAAGTAAATATATATTACCAAGTTTTTACACTTATTTTTTAAACATATTTGAATTTCACAGTGGGCTATAGATGATATGTAAGAAACACTTTCAGTGTTACCCTTTCTTTGTATTTTAGGTAATTCTCCTACCTGAAGAATACACATTTTTCATATTACTCTTTTTAAATTAAAAAGAGAAAAAGCCTGGTCCACTTTCTGCATTTTAACTATTTATAATGTACCGTATTCATTACGGAAGAGTCGCTCATAGACCTGTTTCTGTTAGGTTTCTAGCAGGGTTGAGGGGAAACAGTGTTTGTCCAGTAAGAATCTTGAGCAAATGAATGTTGGCTTCCTGTAGTAATTTTGGACTCTTCATCTATGGAAACTCCCTGTAGTCTACAAAGTAGATGTACCAGCAATTTTTTTTTTGGGGGGGGTGGGGAGGAGAGTCTTACTATATGCATTATGTCTTAGTGATATTATTTGCTCTACTTTACAGGCTTACCTGGCACTGAAAGCACAGCTGAATTTGGTGTGTGCCAAATTTTGTGCTGAATTCTTCTGTTGGTGCTCAGTTAAGTCAATGAGAGGGCCAAAGGACTCAAGTTTACTGCTAGCTGCCATGGATGCTGTGAGGACAGATACATGAAGATAGTGAGCAACTGGGGAACTCTCATGGCAAAAAACATGTTAATTGCAGTGATAGTGTCTGGAGGTTGGGAATTACAGATAATTTGCATTAAATTATCAGCTAGACGATATGCAAACCCAGGCATTTATTGTTTCATCATCTGCAGATATTGGTGGTCTTTGGATTCTGAAAGTATACCCCACACTGTATTTTTAGAACAAGATTGCTTCAGCTGAAGCGTTTTAAGGACCTGACACAGAATCTAAAGATTTATTTACAAAAATGTAATGATGCTTGCCAGTGACAGAACGTATACTGTTGGGACTGTGTGGTACAAGCAGTTCTGTAGTAGAAAATAATGTAAGATGTCTTCATGGAAATAACTGCAGAAACTTGAGGAATTTGAGAGGGCTGCACTGCATTCTATTTGTATCACCTCTCAGAAGGATTACCATTCCTTACCAAACGTTTTTGATTTCATAGCAAGGAGTTTTCCAGCTTTATGTTTTTTAGCATCAGGGTTAGTAGCCAAAGAGCTTTACAATATATAATTGATGAGAGAAAGAAGAGAATATCAGAAGCAAGAACAATCCTAGTAGGTTTTGATCTGTGTAAAATATATAAAATGTAAAATGTGACAGTAGAGATATACAGAAATTACTTATGCTATTTAATATTGATTTTATTGATCCAGATAATATAGAAACCTCCTTTGAGATCAGAGCACATCTCTGCATTGTGTTCAGCTGTATTGTCTGAATGTTTAGCATTTTGAATTTGTTAGCTTGGAGAATGACACAGGGGGATGCAGCTAAACTGTGCTGAAGGTGCAGGGGAAGCTCAGGGGACACGGGGCAGCCACTGTCTTGCCAAGCTGCATGGGAGGAGTGGCCCTGCCTGCTCTCGGAGCCTTACCCCCTGGATGTCTTGACACTAACTCTTTCAGTGGGAAAAGAAAAGGCACCATACAGCTGGGTTAGATTTCTCTCCAAAGACAGCACATGCTCCTCTCACTTAAGAATGTGGCTTGTAAACTAGTTGTCATGGCAGTTGGGAAGCATCTCCAGCCCTATTGCTCAAGGATCCTTCTCAGAAAGTTCCCCAGAGCAAAGCACAACAGCCGCCTGTGAAAAACCTGTAAAGAAGGCAGGTGGTGAGGAATTAATGTTCAGGGAAGGTGAATGAAAGAGGTGGTACCTTGGGGAATTCTTTATTTTGTGTTTTGTTAGTGAGGCTTGAAAGATGTCTGGGTAACTAAGACTAGCGGGGACAGGATTTAGGATGTACACACCATTGTTTAGGATGTACACTGCAGTCACAGTCAGCCTTAACCTTGATATACTCAACATGCAAGGTAACAGAGATCAATACAGTGCCAGCTGTACTAGATGTCATGGTTTAAGCCGTAAAACACGCAGTTTGCTCTCTCCGAGGTGGGGGAGGAATGGGGAGAAGAATCAAAAGAATGTAACTCCCACGGGTTGACATAAGAACAGCCCAGTAACTGAGGTATAGCATAAACTGCTGCTGCTGCCACCAATAATAATAATAACCAGGGAAATACAAGGGAAGAGGATACAACTGCTCACCATCCGACGACCAAGCCGTGATCTGAACTCTTCTGGGTCCCTGCCCCCGGGTTTTTTTCCATCCTGGGCATGACGTGGTGTGGTATGGAATACCTCTTTGGTCAGTTTGGGTCAGGTGTCCTGTCTCTGCTCCCTCCCGGTTTCCCCTCCTCCCTGGCAGAGCATGAGATTCAGAAAGTCCTTGGCCAGACCAAAACGCTCTAAGCAGCAGTAACTGAGAACACTGGTGTTATCAGCGCTGTTCCCAGGCCGAAAGTCAAAAACACAGCGCTGCACCAGCTACCGAGAAGGAGAAAAATGACTGCTACTGCTGAACCCAGGACACTAGGAAAAAACTTGATGTGCAGGAGGACCAAATCCACAAAAGTGTGTATAGCAGTGCAAGGGCTTCCTTATGTGATGCCCATCCTCCTCCTGTCCTGAGTCTTTTTGGCTTATGGTGTAACAAGGCAGAGCAATGCAGCAGCTTGCCCTCAGCTCTATGCTACTGTGATCGTATTGCTTCTCTTGTGCAACTAGTTGATTTACAGGCTACTTGGATATGTCTGTGCTGCAGCAAAGGTTATTTATCCCTCTGTGTTAATCGTTCCAGTGCCCTGGTTTCCCTGTGTCCTACTGTAACCTCCTTACCTGTGTAGGAAAGGTAGAGCTTGCCTTGGAAAGCAAGTTTTAGCTCTTGTTACTGCTGTTGCTAAGTGATAGTTTTTCACTTTTTTTTGTCTTTTTAGAAATTGAAATTGGCAGTTTGGGTATAATAGATGTCAGATTTCTTTAACTAGTTTTTAATCTGCCCTGGGTATTTCTATTTGTGGTTAGTGAGTTTCTTTAACAGCTTCACGGAGCTGGTGTGGCTTTCCCTGTGCTGTTCTCCATTTCTTCAGAAAAGTCAAGTGCTTTGTGGATCAAAGAAAACACGGTAAAAGCCTTTAATGCATCTGCTCCCCAATTACATCCTGAGTGCTCAGATGTAGCTGGTTTAACTTATGTGACCTTGGTATTACTCTGGTTGATACTCAATTTGCAATTTCACTCTTAATCTTTCAAAATATTCAAAACAGGGAACCAATTTTGTTCAATTTTAACAAATGTTGCATCTGACGTAGTCAAGGTCAGTCAGAATAGAGTAACTGAGCTGAATCCTAGGATTAAATTCTCAGGGAAAATTGGACATAATCAATTACAATTAAAGAGCTTAGCAGTACAATCACAAAATTACTTTGGAGATAAGTGCAAAATGTCATCATTTGTTTATGGATTTTAGAAGGCATTTTTCTCTAAAATGCTTATGATAGTTCTTGAAATGAAAAAGGGAATTTAAGAGCAATAGCAGATTGCAGTGTTCTACTCAAAATGTAGTCTACCTGTGGTGTTCGTGATTGCAGGGCTTTTTGTTGGGTTTTAAAAATAGATGATTGAATTAAAAAGCAAAATGAATCATAGATGGAAAAGGGACAAAAAACTTTGGAACTGCACAAAAAGCATTGGAATTGTTTATTATTACCTGATCACATAGTGAAAGTAATAGATTTGTGGATTTGAAGGTCAGCTGAGACCCTGCTGTTCATGTAGTCCAGAGTCACATGTAACATGGCCTAGTTGGTTCTTGCATCTTGCCAACGGCTTGTGGTCAGCTAGGATGGTGTGTTGTGCTTGAGTCCTGCACAATGGCCTGCTGGGCTGTGACTGAGCAGAGGAGGTTTGACAAGACTTGAAGGGTTTGTTTAGTTAGCTCGGGAGAGGCAGTGGCTACAAATTGCATGTTTGCTACAACACTCCAAATTAATTGATCAAGACAAGGAATAATACAAGGTAAAACTAAAACCATAGCAAAGCCACGTAACAAACAAAACCAAATTTGTGTAACCCACAGGCCTTCTGGAAGTCAGGAAAAAGGGTCAAACTCCCATTCTTTCCAGGGACATGAGCCAAGTTTTGGATTCTGGGTGTGATTCGTTTTACTATTTTACCTTTTTGTGATTACCTTTTCCTCCTTTTATGAAGAGTTGAGAGGAGTACTTCTGTTCTTCATGTCAGGTCTTACATGATCCTGGTGGACCAGTTTTCCCCCTCTTACAGCCAGCTCTTCAACTGCACCTGTCTTCTGCAATTCATGAGATAGGAATTCATGGGCAGGAATTCCTCACACCATTCCTCCAGATAATGGATGGAAGAGTCTTAGCTCTTTCCCTCTCATCTCTCAGGCAATGAGGGGGTGGAGTCCCATTTCAGCTCCTCACACCTTTCTCCTTGACAATGGATATTGGAGTCATACCTCAACTCCTCCCATCCCTCTCTGAGACAAGAGATAGGTGGAATTCCATTTCAGCTTCTCATAGCAGTCTTTGAGGCAGTGGACAGCGGAGTCTGATTTTGGATCAGTCTCTCACAAATGGGCTCGCAAAAAGATGGAGAGCTCTTCAGAAGAATCGGTTCAGGGATAGCCTGACATCTGAGTTTTGATTACACTGTGCTGTTCCCTTCTCCCTGAATCCCATAGTGAATGATTGGGGTACTCCATTTCTATTTCATTCCATGGCTATTCTATTTCATTCAGCTCCACTCCATTCCATTCCATTCTGCCCATTCTAATCCACTCCATTCCATTCCATTGCATTGCATTCCATTCTGTTCTGTTGTGTTGCATTCCATTCCATGCCAGCACCTGGCGATGCAGCAGTCACAATGCCCTAGGACAGGATAAAAGGGAGCAGCCCGCTGTGTCCCCTGGCAGAGGTGGCATGGGGCAGCCCTAAGACATCCCAGAGAAAGGCCTTGAGCTTCTAGAGGTAGCTACAGGGGGCTCAGGCAGAAAGAGCAGCGTCTGGTCGAGGGTGCTGGAGGTTCTCAGTTGCAAGGCCAGCTACTGGTGAGAACAACTTCTTAGCTCATGGGAAGGACAGCATTCCTTTTCAGCTGGATAGGCATGGCCAGAGCATAGGAATGCCTTCTTGAAGGAGCACTGTAGAGCTCAGCATCCTCATCCCCCACAGAGCCAGGGGCAGTAGCCATAAGCAATAGGATGCAGAGGTGTTTCCAGGGCTCACAGTGCTTCTGTCAGAAGCCTCTGAGGTGGTTCCAGGTTGAAGGAGAATAGGGCTTGGGTATCTCTTGAGAGGCGGGACCAGCCTGTGGACAAGGAGCAGGTCCTGCTCACATGCTCAGGGATAGCCGATCACAAGCGCTGGTGCAGGAGTCAGGAAGGAATTTTCCTCTGGGGCAAATTGGCGCTCATCCCAGGGGGTTTTTTGCCTTCCTCTGAGCATTGAGCAGGACCAGTTGTCAGTGCTCCTCTGGTCTGTTCAGCTGGGTTACTGCCTGCTGCTCGTGCACCATGAAGGTGGCCCCTCATGTCCTGCAGCTGGGGGGGGGGGGAAGGCTTTTGTTCCCCACGGAGGACCTGTGAGTGTCCCCGGGTTTTCTTTGCCTTCCTCCACAGCTGAGCACAGCCCTTTCATGGGGCTCCTTTGGGATATTGTGGCCCAAAGGCTGCTGCTCATGCTCCACACAGGTGGCCCTTGTGCCCCACATCCCGGGGGGGGGGGGAGGAAGCTTTCTGACCTCCCAGGGTATTCCCCAGGAGTTGCTGCTTGTCCTTTGTAGCATTGAGCACATCCCCTTGTCAGGGTTCCCCTTTGGACTTGATCTTGCCTGCTGCTCTCTCACTTCCAAGGCACTCTCATGCCCTGGCTCTCTTTGGCTCCATTGCCCAGTGCAAACTCGGAGTGGGAGCGAGCTCTGCTCTTCCCTTAGCTTCAGCTCCCCGGGAGCTCTTGCTTCTGCCCAGCAGCCTGTGCTTGGAAGGACTCCAGCCTTGCTGCCCCATCAGCAGCTGCCACTCTCCAGCTCTCCCTGCGTGCAACACCAGCAACAGGCAGTCACTAGAGCGCTTTTCATGCATCCCTGGCCAGGAAGAGCAGTGAATGATGGAGCGTTGGAAGCCAATTGTGTGCTAATCAGTGATAGGTGTCATGCTTTGGGAAATACCCTGTGCTACCACGCACCTTCTTCTTCTACTTCTTGCATATTTGTGTGTGGTTGGTGACAATGCTCATAAATAATAACATAAAACTTTCATGTTGGATATAAGGAAGAAGTGTCAGGGTGCTGAGCACTGGAACAGGTTGCTAAAGAAGCTGCGTGTGCTCCTTCCCATGGTGATGTACAACATCACCACATTGTACAGACCCTTGGATGACCAAAAAAAGTAAGAGAAAAAAAGCCTTCTGCTGAAGAGTAATGCAGCAAATACATCTGGTTGTATTTTTCTTTTTTTTTGAGTGCTCCTTAACAAGCCTTATTATTACTTGCCCTATGTAAGACTCCAAGTAGCTGTTAAAGCTTTTAAACCCCTGAAAGCAAAAATATTCTGATTATAGGCCAAAATGTTCCCCTTATTTCACCTTCTGTGGCACTATCTCAGGAAATATGGCCATCTACCAGGAGCTGACTCAAACACAATGAGGTGGAAAAACATGACCTTCAGAAGGATGCGTTAGCATGTAGATTGCAGAATATATTTCTATTAGGTTGCTCCCAGCTTGGAACCATTGAGGATATTTGTAAGAGTTCCATAAATGCGGCATGTTGCCACGTACACAAGCTGCTGTTGTATGGAGTAAATACATGCTATAATATTAAGGGTAGTCTCTTGACATTGAGAAAGTGTAATTCTTGTATCACAGATCTTATTTAACCCTCATGTTGGGCAAGCTTTGCTATCCCTGTGTAGAAATCATGTTTGAATGATTGCTTTTTAAACATAAAGTGGCAGCTGATAACCAAAATTTTACCTCTAAGGGCAAGCAGAGCCAAAATGAGCCCTTCCTATATAATACAAAAGGCTTTGATCCAGAAAGCTTTCTCCTTCATTTGCTGCATGCCCCAGACTTGAGGGAATGCCTTCCCTAAATATTGGTGGTGTTCCTAGCCCCTCTGTGTGCTTCCTGGTTAATTTTTGCTCATTCCATATAGTGTGTGAAGCTCCCAACTTCTCTGTTCAGCCTCTGTAGCTGCGCATAGGCTAGGCCTAGCACCATGTGGTTCTAAAAACAATTTTTATGCCAGAAGGACATGACTCAGATCTGGATGGTGTTGCACATTGTTATTAATAGTAATATTAACTGTGATAGTAAGGTTTCATTCTGCCATGACTGAAAAACCAGGAATGAGTGGGCAGGTTGGATAAGGGGTAAGAAGTATTAGAAGCAAAACTAAATCACTTATTGATGTACTGACTTTTAAAATATATTTGTATTAAATTATAATATTTTTTTGATGATGTTAGAAACAAGTCAATGCAATAAAACTTCCCCAGGCATGCCTAACTCACCCAAGCAATTTGGCCTGCAAAAGCTGTTTGGTCTGATGTCAACCGGAGGTCATATTTGTCAAGTTTTTTCCCTACCATTACATGTGACCCCACTTCTTATGACCTTATGCTTCCCCTAATTATGTGTGTCTGCAGGTCTCTGGGCAGCCAGGAATGAACACAGCATGATTCCATGCCCAGCCAGGGTGATGCATGCTGTTGGGCAGAGCCTGGATGAATGCAGCACCATTCCCTGCCTCTCAGCCTCTGTTAGACAAAGGAATGGTCCTGCATGTGGCATGGCTCACTGGGTTCAAACATGTATGTTAACACTGGAGCTAGCTCTTGGACCTTTTGCATTCACTGTGAGGTGTGCCTATATTAATGGTTTTGGTTTAGCTCAGGAGCATATATCGAAGCCAGTGTGCTCACCCCTCTGTATGTACTTTGGTTATTATTGGAGAGCAGTCTCAAAGCACGTGAGTGGATTCCTTCTAGACTGAACAAAACTAGAAGATGCACTCCAGGAATGCAGCTGAAGTACTCTCAGTGCAAATGGACTTTCTTCAGTCCATGGGAACTACATGCTAGTCTGAGCTGGAAGAAATGCCCTGGAATATGCATATTATGGATATCAGGACCTCAGCATCCTTTTGCTCTGTAGATCAGCTATTATTCCGCACTGCTTGATAATGAATATATGCATAGCCTAATAACCATCTCTTTTTTAAAAACCCAAGCAGTGATATTTGAGGAGGAGACTATGGGATTTACAGCCCCTTTTTCTCCTCTGAGCATTGACTGGCCACACGAGAGAGATGTAGCTTCATGTGGATGAAGCACTGTAGAGACAGATATGAACAGCCTCACGCTTGCAGGCCCTTGTTCTCTTGGGGGACTTCAACCACCCTGATATTTGTTGGAGGGACTGTACGGCCCGGCATGAGCAATCGAGGAGGTTCCTCAATTGTGTGGAAGACAACTTCCTTTATGCTCCATACCTGGCGATGTTTGAGGCCATGTTGGACAGAGCCTTGGGTGACATGGTTTAGTGTGAGGTGTCCCCGCCCATGGCAGGGGCGTTGGAACAAGGTGATCTTAAGGTCCTTTTCAATCATAACTATTCTATGATTCTATGATTGCATAGTCATCCCATCCACACTGTGACATGATTAAACCCATTTGATACTGAAATGTCATAAAGGCGGATGTGGTCTTTCAGTCTGGCTTCCTCTACAGGACTGACCACAGGTTTGAGCAAAACTTCCTTGAACTAGAGTAAGAGAATTGAGTTTACACTGTAATGTTCCTTTTCCAAGAGATAATATGATCTGTTCATAACCATTCATAGAAGGGTTGTGAGACACTGAAAAGAGTTGCAGGACTTTCATGAAGTGTCAGATGCTCAAGCAGCCTTATTTTGAGAGTGTTTATGTAGAGGACTGAGTAAGAAAGTCGCTGGGGTGGAACAAATTGGGTTAGAGCAGAAGAGCTAAGATAAGAGGAGTCAATATTTAGAGTGGAGATGCAGACTGTTGCTGTCTGGGATAAGCAGGAAAAGAATCCTATTGATCTTGGGTATTTGTAGAGCACCCAACACTTTATTATATTTTGTAATCAATACTTCAATTTTCAGGGGCACTCATGAGAAACATAGCATTTTAGAAAATCTGCTGATGGAAGTGGAATAGATCCTGGTGCCTTTCTGTTCAGACAGCTACCTAAGGAGACTGTGAGAATCAGTGTTCAGCTCTCCAGCCACTTTTGGAAGAGCAGAATGGCTAGCTGCGTGTTTCAGATTTGACACTGACTTCAAGCTTGTAGCTTGCCCACAAAGCACATGACTTTGATACAAACTGCCCATTTCAAATGTGAAATTCAGGATGCAAATTAAAGATTTATGACTTCTCTGTCAGTTTTGATTCCATCATGTGCTCATTAGTCATACCCTACTGTTTTGCCCTGTAACAGTTCTGACTGATGGTGACCACAAATATTATAAATGATCCCTTTTGATACATTAGTTAATTACAAAGGATATCATCCATCTCCTGACAAATTCAAATCCATCTTAAAATTTCATGGAGAGGCAATTCATTATGGGAAATTTATTTATGAATTTACTAAAAAAAATGGACCTGTCCTCATTAAAATAAGCTTAAAGGTACAAGATGATAAAATGTCAGTAGCCTACTTAACTCTTTTGATGCATGTTTTGCTAATGAGCTGAGAGACTCGGAGACTTCTCAGTTAGCACTTACAATTAAATTCAGCTAATGCAAAGCAAAAAGAGACTTGGAGAGGACTTGCTTTATAGGTGTGAAAAATTAAAGAAGGTGAGGGAACACATATAATGTATACGTGTAGACTTTCTTGAAAGAATATGTAGATGCTGCTCAACTTTTTTTTTGTCTTCTT
>JAOEHX010040733.1:0-13191 GCA_025448015.1 Bolborhynchus lineola
TTACAGGAATCAGAACCAACATCTCCTGCAGCTGCACTGGGATATTAGTAAAATTAAAAGGAGAAGACATTGGCAATGTCCCACTTCATCCAACACAGTGATCTCAGTGGCTTACATGAGATCCAAGAGGTCAACTTGATGCCAGAGAGAGTCACTGCTGCTTGTCCTTTATTACGGTATCGTTATTAATAGGAAGTTAATTATTTTAAGGATGTAAGCAAGCTGTATAATTGATATACACTAAAGAGCACAAGAGGATTCTATACAATAATTTAGATGTATTAAATAAATAAAAAAATAATAGCAGCCTTCTACAATGCAGGCTACACATAGGCTTACTTCGGCTTGAAGTACCCTGGTCTTCAGTACACCTACAGGAACAGACTTGCTCCACAAGTGTTTTAAAGAAACATATCTATAAGATACATACGTAAGAGCGTCTAAGGTTAGGATGAACGTTTTAAAACTCGCTTTACCACGGCCTCCACATATCTAATGCCCCCATTCTAGGGTTGTTATGGGAAAAGTTGGGCTGCAGGACCTGTCTGGGAGGTGCAGCATCAGCCTGGCTAAAAGCAGAAAGCGGTGGCAGCTGGAAGGAGTTTTTGGAAGCCTGCTTGTTCTCCACAGCATAGAAACGCTCTTGTGGTGGGTTTGTGGCCCGAATGCTCCCCTTAGGGCTCAGGGGGCCTTTTGGGGTCAAGAGAGGCTGCTGGGATGGGCTCAAAGACCGTAATGCTGCTTTGCAGGCGTCTTCGCCCGACCTGGGCAAGGATTTGAGCAGGTGGTTCAAGAGGCGCGCCCCGAGGGTCTTGTCCATCCACTCGCAGGTGAGGAGGAGGTTGTGCACCTCGTGCATGCACTGGATGTACCCGGTGCTGTACCGCTGCTGGGCTTCCAGGCCCACTTTGGAGTCAGCTGCGTTGGAGAGGGGACAAAGGGGTGTTGGTGAGCAGGTAAATGTGCCCTGTGTGCTCCTGCTTAGAGGCATCCACCAGGTCCTTTTCAGCAGGGTGTGTTGTGGTAGGATGAGGGTGATGGTTTTAAACTAAAAAAGGGGAGATTCAGGATGGGTGTGAGGGGCGAATTTGTTACAATGGGGGTGGTAAAGCACTGGCACAGGTTGGCCGGAGAGGTGGTGGATGCACCATCCCTGGAGACATTCAATGCCAGGCTGGATGTGGCAACCTGATCTAGTTGAAGATGTCCCTGGGGGCTGGACTAGAGGAGTTTTGAAGGTCCCTTCCAACCCAAACTATTCCGATTCTATGATTCTAGGTTGTGCATATACACAGTTGGGCTCCTTGGGGCTCACTGCTGAAGCTGACCGGGCTTTACTCTAAGTTGAATCGTTTGCAGGGCTTTGGTGGGCACCAGGCATCCAACCAGGGTCAGCCCACCACAAAGGGGAAGGTGATGCAGGGCAAAACCAGACCGAAAAGCAGAAATCGGCTCTGGAAGGAAAAAAACCACCTTCCGCGGGTTAACCAGTGCCCAGCTCCATCTCCCCATCTAGTGGAGAAACCCAACCCGAGCATCAGGGCGGGCCTCGTCGGGTTTCAGAGATGCTTTTGCCTGCGATCGCAGGGTGGGGGACCAGGACTCACCCATCAGCTTGCTGCTCTGGATATTCTGGAGGTGCTTCACCGTCATTTCGAGGATGTCTGCCTTTTCCAGTTTAGACTGCTGATAGGGAAAGAGTGCAGCGGATAGAATGGTTTGTACCACATCCAGGAGAGACACTCCTGCCCCCCCGACTAAACGACCCCCCACCAGCAAAAAGATAAAACCCAGCATAAATTGAGCACTTACATCCAAGTGAAACGCACCCACAACTGTCTCCTTCAGCTGGTCCAAGCAGTTATTAATCCTTTCCCTTCGCTTCCGCTCAATGAGGGGTTTCCGTAACTGGCAAGGAACAGAAAAGGAGAGAGGGAGAAAATACAGTTGATGTTTATTCTTCCCATCTCTGCTGCAGTTCAGTGAGGGCAGAAAGCCCCATCCCCTGCATGAAGCTAGTGCAGGGAGGCACAATGCTCTTCAGGGGCAAGAGATGGATGGAGGGTGTGCATCTCTAACTCTGGAGCTCCTGGCCTATCCCTTCTATACTCTAAACTCTCCCACTTCCACTCATCTTAAGCAGAGTTTACCCAAATGAAACACAGAGGAGCCTTTCTAAGGTGGAGAAGGGAAACAAAACAAACACCCACATAGGATAAACTCACAGAAAGCATCTGAAGATGACAAAGCAAGTCCTCTTTCTCTTTCCTACAGGATGCCCACAGCCCCGCATTCATCACTCGCATGCCCCGCGCCAAGCAGCCAGGCATGGGGCTGCTGTTGCAGCAGTGTGAAAGGGACCTACCTTCCTCTCCTCCTTGGTGCTGGCCAGCCTGTGGGTGCTGCTGGTGGTGGCTGTGGCAGTCATTGTAACCCAGGCCCTGGGAAGGATGGGATGGGATGGGAAGGAGGCAGTCGGGCAGTGGGTCGCTCCTGTTCCCGCGCTGGGCTCTTTGCTGCTGCGCTGCTCCTGTGCTGTATTTATAACCCAGAATTAGCATGTGAAAGGGGGCTTGCCTTGGCGGGACTTCTTTTCCCACACGAGGGGTCGAGCCCGGAGGTTTGTGGCCATCAATCAAAGCTGACAGGTCACTGCTTCTTTACAATGACCAAGCCGCCCCCCCCAAACGGCGACAGATGTCCAGCCTCTGACGCCGGGCTTTGGAGGCGGCTTTTGTTAGGGAAGAAGGGAAGGAAAATGGGCGCTCTCTGAGCAGCTTGCACAGCTCCTTGCTCAATTTGCACAGATTCCCAGGGAGGCAAACAATAGCCGGGAAGCGGTTGAGTTACACCTGGGAAAATGCCTTCTGCCCAGCTCTTCCCCCTCTACCTCTTGAAGCACTGCCTATTTGTACCTGTTAATCATTTCACATCTTTGAAGAAGACTCTTAGTTTAATCATCAAGTACTGGAGCCAGGAGTTCCTGCTCCCAGGGATTGTTATTACAAGGTAATGTTGATCGATTAAAACCTGTTGACAGCAGATGCCCGTAGGAATGTGGTTTAGATCACAGACATCCTCAAGGGAAAACACAAAGACTTTATTTTCCTTTTGGGAACCCAAATTCTCTGTTGCGAGTGGATGGATGTAGGAAATCAGTAACTCTTCTAGTTTTCGGCTGGTGTGTAGAATTTGACATTAAACAGACAGGCCCTTACAGACGCCAACAAACCTAGAGGTGAGTTAGTTCTATGGGTTTTCTGCTTCTGTGATATTTTTCCCCTATGCTGCAAGGAGGGCGTTGGGTGTTTTTCTGTTTGCTCCCCTGAAACACTAGAGCAGAAGCAGAGGGGCCTTTGGAGGACACTTGGCACAGGGTGAGAGTGCTCTTTGATGCTTCCTCCCTCCTGCTTAGTTCAAGGGGGAGGTATGAAGGTGTTTTTCATGACCCTGCTTTTGCTTTCCGATGGTCGCTTTGCTAATGAGCAGGATTTGGCAGTGTCCCGTTGAGCGGTGCAGGTGAATCCCTTTGGGTTGGTGCTGAATGTGTCACCTCATTGATATGGAGACGAAGCAGCCGCAGGGGTTCAGAAGCAGGGCAAGCCGGTGGGATTTCCCAATGCCCTCTCCCTCCTCCAGCCCTGGGTAGGGATGTGCCCCAGTGATACCAGCGAGGACATCACGTCCCTTGCTGAAACGCTGTGGGTGTGTGTGTGAATGCAAACACACCTGCACGCCCTGCTGCTGGGCTCAGCGTGGAAACGCGGCCCCAGACCTGGTATTGTGCAGTTACCTGGTTCTATAAGCATCCTACTTGGCAAGGGCCTGAGATGGGCTGGTGTGGTTGTTGTGCTGGGAGAGGAGGGTTTGGGAGGGGAAGGTTGATAACGTGTCCTTAGTGCCAGGTAAAGGGAGCAGGGATAGGCTCCTTATCTCAGGTGCGTGCTGTGCACAGTGAAGGGAGATTCCACCCCCCTCATGCAGCCGGCACGGCTTGCTCACCAGTGAAAACTTGTGTTGGACAAGGTTTTTCCAGCTCACGTGGGAAGCGGAGTGATGCCAGTGTTTATACAAGGTGTACCTGCATTGCCACACGATTCCCACTGCTTGGCATGGAAGAGGCAGCAGCTGCACCGGGGTAGGGGCACAAGGAGTGGGTGCATCCCTGAATCTGGGCACTTTGCTAGGATGCTGGAGGCTGGGAGTGCTGCCCATCACACAGCTTCTACCTGGTTTGGCTCAGATGGTGGTTGAAGAAGGGAAGTGCCCCCACAAACACCCCTCCACCAGCATCTTGTGTAGATGTGACAAGTTGTTTTCTTTCTTCTGGGAGTGAAATGTACACAAATAGCAAATAAAGAAACCTTCAAGCAGTGCTCATCCCCTTCTCTTTCCTTTGTTGAATTGGAAAGCCCAGGTAAAAAGAGAGGGTTTGCTGATAAAGGAGCATCCATTTTCAGTGCAACCTGGCAGTGGGCAATGCAAAAGGAAAGCAAGAATTTGAGAGGAAATGGCTCTCTGGTCCCAGGGGTGGTGGTAGTATCTCCTCCCTTGCCCCCACATTCTTCCTTGGCCTGGACTTGCTGCTCCAGCCTTACCCTCCCTCCTGCTTTCCTTGCCTTGCAAAGGGGATGCTCAATGAGAGGGATGCTCTTCAAGGGGGAATGCCCTGTAAAGGTGATGCTCTGCGAGAGGGATGCTCCCATAGCGAAGTGGCTCCCATGAATCCAGCAGGCAGAGGGGTGCTGGTGTTGAGGCGGTGGGTGCTGTGGACAGCCAGGTGTGACACGGGTCTGAGAAGATTGTGGTGGCCCCGTGTGCCAGCCACGGTCTGCGCCCAGCCCATGCAGGGCAGCTGAGCTCCCATCTTTGGTGGGACAAGCCCCTTGGCATCTGCTCCGGGTGAGCTCATTTCAAGGCTCATTTGTAAGACAGCCCCGCAGTGAAAAAGAGGAGCAGCTTTTGCTGTAAACAGTTATTTTACACCTCTCAGTCATGCCAAAGGCCTTTATTTTGGAGGCGGGGGGGGCACAGGCAGGAGCTGCCCTGGCTCTGGGGGAAGGCTGACATCTGTGCCGGGGGATTGTAGGGACCCACCAGGCCAATGCAAATGAGCATTAAAAGGAGCTTTCTGCAAATTCCCGCTTTCCTTTCGCATTGCCCACTGCCAGGTTCCACTGAAAAGGGATTCTCCTTCGCCAACAAAGCCTCTTTTTGCTTTTTTGTCCTGTGCTTCCCAAAAAAACCCAACCAAAACCCACAAAAGAAAGGTTTCTTTTTTTTTTTTTTCTGGCTATTTGTCCACATTTCACACCCTGCAGAAAGAAAACAACTTTTAACATCTGTTCCTGCAACTTTTTAAGCGGGAAAAGAAAAGCCCTTGAAAAGGGGCAAAAGTGTGGCAGATGTTGGCAGGTTCCCTCCGACGCAGATGTCTTGCTCCGAAGAAAACCTCCTTTGGGGCTTGGCGGGCCGGGGCTCCTCTTTGACTCGGGACACGCGACTGCCGAGCGAGCGGAGGGACGTGGGAAAGCGCTGCCGAACAAAAGGCCTTATTCAAACGGACCTGAGAGCCGTGAACAATCTAATAACCAGCGCAGAAATGGGCAGTGCCCCCCGGGCCCGCCGGGGAGGGGGTCGGGGCAGCCGGTGGCCGCAGGACGAGGGAATGTGTCCCCAAGGCTGCAAGAAGGGGTGTCCCCTCCTTGCCCCCATGGCCTGCTCCCTGTGGGGTGTTCAACAGGGTGGTTTGGCCAAGGTCTGTCCTTTTGGAGGTCTCTGCTGGTCCGTGCAGACTCGGTGCATGGGAGATGGCTGCACCACGGTGGCAGCAGGGGAAGGGGAAGGCAGGTATCTGCGGGAGGGGGGGGTTTAAATGAAGCTGTTAACTAAGAGGTTCTGCCCATAGTAAAAGAATCCCCAACCCTATCAATTAGGACCAGTTGAAAGATCCTCATTAATCTGGTTTTGAGGAAGGAGGGTTTTTTTTGGGGGGAAAAAGAATATATTGAGGGAAAGAAGGGTCTTCTATGAACCTTCTGTTCACCCTCGCCTCTTCTCTCTAGGTGGTAAAATGAAATTATTTAAAATAAGAAAAGCTGGTAATGTTTCATTATGGGCACTTCCTAGGAAAACGGGATGCCTAGAGAAAAGGGAGCAGAGCCAAGAAAAGTCCCATCAAAGGCGCTTAAACCGCAGCCGCTCCTCGGTTCAGGATGTGGTACCCTATGTATCCCACCTCGGGCTGATGAGCAGGGTCCTCAGGGGCACAGCATGTCCTGCAGCCCAGCCAGATAGGATAGTGCTGGAAATAAGCTGGGGCAGAGAAGCAAAGGATGATTTATCTGTGCATGGGGTGTGGAGAAGAGCGTTTGCAGTCACGATCCACCGTGGGACACAGGACCAAAAGCAGGGGGAGCTGCGGCTGTGCTGGGGAAGGCTGCTCCAGATGCCCTTTGTGGTGGAAGGTTAAATCCTTGGGGCTGCGGTGATGCCGTCTGTACCAGGTCACTGTTGTTGTTAATGGGGTTTGTGGCTGGGCGAGTACTGTGTGGCATGTGGGAAAGAGGGGATCTGGGAGATGAATCTTGATGCCTATGGTCAATTGGTGGCCCATCAGGGCAATGTCCTATGCATTCACCACGGTGTAGAGAGGGGTAGAAGTGCAGTTGGAGGTTTGTCTGTCTGCTCTAGAGATGTTTACAGGTGGAGAGAGAGAACACGTCTATGGCTTTGGACATGCAGTATTTTTATCATAGGGGAAGTCCAGCTGCAGGAGCTCCTCTGGAATGTCTCTTGATAAAGATCAGTGCAGCAAGCCTCAGTAGCTCCAGTCAGCTTCCTCGGTACCAGGGAGTGGTACCTGGGATAGGAAATAAATGTACTTCGGGAGTGGACTCCAGGGACAGGAAATAATTACAAGGCTGGTACCAGCTGGGTAATTCTCAGCTCCTCTTTCACACACCCCTATCCAGCCTTCCTGTTAAGGATCAGCTGATGCTCCTGCTGTTGCTCAAGCCATCTCCTGCCTGGTGAGTTAGCAGTGCTCCCTGCTCCAGTGTTATCTGCTGCTTCCCAGCTGTGCTGCTGGTTGCAACACAGCTCCTGGGCCTTACAGGAAGAAGACAATCTGATAAGCCATGTGTGTGGTGACAGGATGATGAAGGTTAGCCCCTTGCCTGTGCCCAAGGGCTGGTATAAGGGGGAAGAGCCAAGCTTGGTGAAGAGGGTTTAGGGGCCTTTGAGGGAGAGCGCGAAGAGGACTCTTGATCTTTCCTCACAGGGCATCCCACGGGTTGTTTTGTTCAGGGGGGCAGCTCTGGGCTTTCTCATGCTTTGTGTGTGATAACAACTCACCTGTAATGCAGCAAGTGCTTGGTTTATTCAGTAAGCTTCTCTTTCACATCCCCAGATGCCAGAACCCAGGGCTCAGCACCCTGTATCCCAGCCCCTGCACACCCATATGTCAAACCCTGCACATCCTCTACAGTCTATGTCTTCTTAGCTTCTCAGTTCCTGAAGCCGCAAGTGAAGTTTCACCTTTGTGAGACAAATGTATTTCCTATGAAGGGAAACAGTGAGAGGAGAGCAGGGGCAGCCATGGGGCATGAGGGATGGCCATGAGGGTAGGTCTTAAGGGGAGATGAGGGGTGGCCATAAGGGGTAGGGGTGGCAGCTGTACAGTGTGGGTCACCATGGGGGCAGATGAGGGGTAGCTGTGAGGGGAGATCAGTTTGCCCTCACTGTCATGGGTTAGTGGTGGGCTTGGCAGTCCTGGGGTAATGGTTGGACTCGATGGTCTTAAAGGTCTTGTCCAACCGAGTTCCTTCTATGATAAACCATAAGAATATGGCATTCATCTCAGCATGGCCATGTGCCAGTGACAGCTTTCTTTGTGTAGTAGGTGTTTATATGTGTGCTGACCCCTCATCCTGGCCCCCTGGCACAAAACACCACCTCAGCACCAGCGTGGCTGCTCATCGGTGATGCTCTGGGGGGAGAGCGACTTGCAGCCCTTGTCCTTATCAGCAGCATTTCCTATTGCTGCTCGTTCCTGCTGCTGCAGGGGTGGGATTGCAGCACCCCAGGAAGTGGGGAAACACTCACTTTGTGCTTGCTGGGTCAGCCTCAGTGCAGCTCAGCTGCTGCTGAGAAGGCAGAAGACACGAGGGATCAGCATGGGAGGGTATTCATGGGCCAAGTGTGTTCTGGATGGTACGTAAAATCACATCCTGCTCTCCAAGCTAATCATTTGTATCCATAGTTTTAGATTTATTTCTTTTAACCAATTAAAGCAAAGTGGTTTATGCTGCTTTTTGTTTTATAAATGCTGTCTGGGTTTAAAAATCTCCCCTCTTTAATTTCTTCATTTTTTTTCCCCCTCTTCAAATCCACTGAGGAACCTGTCCTGTTTTATAGGGATGAGGATTCCTCATTCCTCTGGAGGAACCAAAGGGTGTAGGAAGTCCTGCCAGCTCTTGGGACACAGTGGCTCAGTGTAGGGAAGATGAAAGCCCCAGTGGGGTGAAGAGCAGTCAGGTGCTGTGACAGGGTGGATGATGCTCCATGCCCTGGTCTGTGAAGGGGAAAAGTGCAGCTTGTGCTTGTTTCAGGTTCTCCATAATGAGGCATGTAAAAATAATAACAAAGCCTCCACTGCCACAACCTCTTTTTTCCCCTTTCTTGTCTAATTTAACATTAGGAACTGTGCCCTGGGTTTGCTCTGTCAAAACACGGTAGAGGCCAGGATACATGTGAGCTCCCTAAGGAGTTCTCCAGAGGAATACCTGTGCTCAGGTGGGTGTTTGGTGATACAAATTTCACCATAGAACGTAAATGATCTCTCTTTCAAAGGTGAACCCCACTGAGCCCTTCCCCAGACCAGTGCCTGACTTTGAAAGTGGGGACAGACAGAGCTCTGAAGTGCCCTTTTTAGGAACCAGGGCTCCCATCAGGAGGAGGAGGAGGAGGAAAAGCAGCATAGAAAAGCTTACAGGAGCCTCAGGGAAGGTCCCTGCATGTAGTTGCTGGAGCGGCTCAACACAGACTTAAGTGTGACACAGCAATGGCTCCTGTGTTAACTCAGCTCCACAGCAGCTGAGACTGAATCCAGCTGAACAGCAGCACTAAGCCCACGCCATTCACTGCAGTGGTTCTCTGCTGTAAGAGGTAATTAATTAGCTTCTGCAAAGTCCTTTGAAGGGGTAAAGCACTAAGTAAGCGTGTAGCAGTGTTATTCAGAGAATGTGGGCTTCAAACCTTAATGGAGGCTACTTAAATCTGACCCAAGGTAGTAAACTTGGCTCATAATTTCTTTAAAACCTAAACCAACAGGGAAAGCATCTTAAAAATAACCAGAGCCCTCCAGTCTTTTGGTAGTGCTGAGCCTGAGTAAGAGCAGGGTGCAGCAGAGAGATCAAGAAATAAGCCTTAATCCCTGGGGATGGGGTGGGACAGAGACCCTTGGGGCTGCTGTGGACCTGCTTTAAAATCATATTTGAGAGGCAGTTGTGTGGCTGCTCTCTTCAGGAAAGCATCCCTATGCGAATGGCATCCCGCCAGCGGGATGCTCCTTCAGGGATGCTTTGGCCTGGCCTGGGTTTTGGCTGAGCCACAGGAGCTTGTGGTGCCCTCAGCAGCCCCCCTGCTCGTGGCCAACCTCCTCTTTGCCTTAAGGAGAGTTGAGGGAGGCTCTGCAGGGTGAGCTGCTGCTGTGCAGGACCCAGCATCCCGCATGGGACACAGCGGCTCTGTGTATGGTACACCCAAAGGAAGGAAAGAGGTGAGTAAAACAGAGCTGCTCGAAGGAGGATTCATTTCACAGGAGGATATCTTATTTTCCATACTTTGACCATTTGTTCAGTGCCGGATGGTGATTAATGGAGCTGAACCTTGGGCCTCAAACTAGCAGCAAAAACCCTAGGATCCCATTCAGCTGCCTGTCCCTCCTGAGCAAAGCATCCAAGTACTTGCCTTTCTAACTACCATTTTTTGGTTTCCCCCAGTGAACTAACTTGGATTTTTGAATGTTTACTCACTTCCTAATTTGCAAGGATTAATTAATTCACAATGGATGTCTCAGTCATGGCTGTGAATAAGTGAATTGCTAGTGTACTAAGCTCTCTCACGTGTTGAATTTAATTCCTGCTTCTAAGAGCTTAGAAAAATCATGCTCGCTCTGCTCGGGGATTTCCCTGCAGTACACCACAGAGGGGTGGTAATTGCACTGAACTTATTCCTTGCATGATCTTTTTTCCAATGGTCATTTCATCTGTAAGGCAGTAGTGTCTGTTTTCCAGGAGCTGGTGTCAAATCCCCGTGCCAGCACTTGCCTTTAATGCCTATATTCTCTGTAGTCAGCGCCCTGAATATCATCTGTTTAAACCTGAATGTCTTTTAGCATAATTACAGGTTAACAATTTGAACACAGACATATGCACCCTTTCCATCCCGGCTTTGAAACCAGCTCACAAGTGGGATATCCGAACGCCCAATGTTTTGCCGACTATGCAATGTGGGTCAAGGTGAGCTTGGCAACTCATTCCCCAAGGTCCTGTCACCCCAGGCAGGCAGCATCTCCCCCTGCCTGCTCCATGTCCAGAGCTGCTTCATCTCTTGTATCATTATGTAAGAGCAAGTATTGGGGGATATAAGAGCAAGTATTTGGGGGATATAAGCAAGTATGTATAAATATAAACATATATATATATATTTACACTTGTTATATCTTTTAATCTATGTATATATATATAAAGTGTGTATATATATCATACATAAAATATATATACATAATATATCTTATACTGCCCAGTGAAAGCTCCCTCTGTGCTTCCATGCTGCTGGATGCAGGGATGGCTGTAAGTGTGGTCAGAAACATATCTCTGCATCCAAGCTGCAGCACACAGCTAACTAAGCAGGCTGATTCAAGAAGACCTGTTGGCTGAGCATCTCATCTGCTCTATGAAGTCTTTTTACAACAGAGATAGTACCAGGAAACAATTTTCTTCTGGTGTTAAGTTGTTTCCCAGAGGACGCTGCAGCCAAGCCAAGGGAGCCGTCAGGGTGGGAGCTGGAAGAGAACAAGGTGACTTGGAGCAGGGAAGCCAATGCAGTACAAAGGGTCCAGAAAAGAAAATCCATCTCACAGGGGTGAGAAGTTGGACTGTGAAATACCGGAGGTTGCTGTGAGGCTGCTAAAAGAAACAGCTAGAGCAGAGTACATGGGATATATAGCTAAAATGCAACACATTGGGCAGCACAATGCCAGCTAAGCACTGCCGGAGCCTTGGGCTCTCTCAGACATCTGGGGATGGTATTTGTTGCCTGGATATGAAGACTATTTTGGCTTATGTTTGAGTTTGTTTGGTTTTAATTTTGTAAACTTCCAGCTTGGGGAATGCCTACCAGGCATGGGGGAAGAGAGGAGACCCTGCAGTCCCCAGGGGAGTTTGTAGGTCCTGCACCCCATGCAAATCCCATTGGTCTAATTCAGGTGTGGGTAGAGAAATTGCTTTTGTGTTTCCCTCTCCCCATCACCTCACCATGGCCAGAGCATATTTTCACTCTAATATGAGCTCACTGAGCTGTGTGTACAGCTGAAGTGAGAGGAGTTTCAGCCCCTCTGTGCCCCACCACTGAGCTATGTCCCATGCAGCATCCCAGTGAGAGGCAGCCTTTCCCACCAATGGCACTTGCTTGTTCGTATGACAGATGGGGCAGCCACAGCACGTGAAGTGCTGCTGCAGGAGAAATGATGGCAGCCAGAAGCCGGATCCAAACTCTCCCCAGTGATGGGATGGGGAAGGGCAAGAAAGGGATGTCACAAGGATGATCGGGGGTCTGATGAGGAGAGATAGCGGGAGCTGGGCCTTTTTAGTCTAGAGAAGAGAAGATTGAGAGGGGATCTCCCCAGTGCACATAAATACCTCAAAGGCAGGTGCCAGGATGGTGTCAGATCCTTTCCAGTGGTCCCCAGAGACAGGATGAGGAGCAACGGTCATAAATTGAAACACGAGAAGTTTCACCTCAACGTGAGGAAGAGCTTCTTTACGTTGGGGGTGGCAGAGCATGGGAACAGGCTGCCCAGGAGGGTTGTGTGGAGACATTCCAAACCTGCCTGGATGCGTTCCTGTGTAACCTGCTCCGGGTGCTCCCGCCTTGGCAGGGGGCTGGACTGGACTGGATGACCTCCAGAGGCCCCCTCCAACACTAACGATTCTGTGTGATCCTGTGATGTGGACACATGTAATTAGAAAGAAGCCGAAGACAGAAGCTGTCAGCGCATGAGGAGCTTAAGGACCTTTCACGAAACCAGGCCAGCAAGTCCCACAGTGCTGCACAGCAGCAGTGCGTCAGACCTGCAGGGGCTGGGTTTCACTTTCCAGCTTGTGAGAAGTTCATGATTTGCTTCATAAAAATGTTATTTCTCAGGTTTAAAATCATGTCGTTGATTACATTGCACTAATGGACAGCATCAGCTTGGTTTGTGCTGGGAGAGATGTGGGCTTTCTTCAACCCAGGCTACTCTGCATTTGTCACACAGGAATAATCATAGAATCACAGAATGGTTTGTGTTGGAAGGGACCTTAAAGCTTACCCAGTTCCAAACCCCTGCCACGGGCAGGGACACCTTTCACTAGAGCAGGTTGCTCAATATATGAGTATTACCAACCACAGCAACAGCCCAAAGCCCTTCCGTTCCACGATGGGAATTAGCAGAAACAACCTTTGGACTATAATGCCCCAGCAACTTGGTGCACGGGGCTGGCCGAAGTCCACGTCAAAGGCAGGACACCGTGTCACAGCCCTGCACCCAAGCCCTGGGGCTGCTGACATGGGAAAAGCAGGAGAGTTTTCTGGCAGCGCAAAGGACCTTTTTAAAGGAGGTGCAAGGAGGTTAGGGCAAAGAGGAGAGGGGAAATTATTACTTATTATTATAAGTACTTATAGTTATTGAATTAATAATGATTATAAATTAACAATACTTCTAATAGGTAATAAAACGTAACAATAACAAATTTAAATGATAAATAATAACATTTTAATAATTATTAATTAATTAAAAGAATATTAAACACCACTACGGGGCAAAACGTTAATAATAAATAGAAATAATAACGGAAACAAAGACAACGTCGGAATAGTGGTGAATAATGGAAGGAATGGCAGCACACGTCGATGACACAGACCAGC
>JAOEHX010040735.1:0-10551 GCA_025448015.1 Bolborhynchus lineola
GAACGCTCTCACGTCGGGGGGGGGGGATCCCGACCGCCGCTCCCCGGAAGGCGGAAGTTAGCGGGGGGAGCTCTATGGTTTCGACGGAGTGAAGGCGGGCACCATCTGCCGGGCAGGAGTGTGTGTGACCCCCCCGCCGCCCAGGGTACCACTCGCGGCAGCATCCCTGGGGATGCGCAGACCCCGCAGCCGGGATGCAGAGCGGGCACGGGAAGAGAGGGGTTGTCCTCGGTTGCGGTGCCCCGGGGGGTGCTGTCAATCCAGGGAGAGCGCTGCTGGGGTTCGGTGGCCCCTGAGCGTCACAGCTCTGCTGTCCTGGGGCTGGGATGTGGTGGAGGCAGGGGACGGCCCAGGCTCCCTCCTGCCCACCTGGGAGGGGAGGTGGAGGTCCAGAGGGGCCTCGGCAGGCAGCCAGCCGTGGGCAGGGGATGGAGGTGGATGGGCATTGGCAGCAGGGGCAGCAGCAGGGCTCACACAGGGGTTTGTCTGTTGCTTGTTTTCATTAACAAGGCTTTAGAAAACAGAGAAGGTGCTGAGAGCCCCTGGGAGAGGCTTTGCTGCCACCCCAATGCCTCGGAGGGACCGTGACCTCTCATCCATCCTACCTTTGGAAGAGTCAACCTTCATCATCTCCAGACCTTCATTACCTCCAAGAGCAGTTTGTCCAGGAGTTTCATCCACCAGGAATAGTTCTTGCACTGTGTTCCTCATGTAATAGCAATAAATAGTAAATGGAGGAGGGGCAGGACAAACTGGGGGTGTCAGGAGAAAAAGGAGACCAGTGGCTGCCTCTGGGGATGGCATTCCCCATGGGGCTCTGAGGAGAGGAGTAACACCCTGGCCTGTCTTCTTGTGTTCCAGATCTCACAAATACATCTTCATGTGGTCTGGAGACCAGAGGAAATTCATCAGACTGGGCCCAGGTGATGGAATGGAATGAGTACCAACCATTAGCACCCATCAGGTCAGCTCTTTGGCCATGCCAAGGTACACCAGAGCGCCAGGCCAGCTTACCCAGCTCCAGCAGCCCGGTCTCCAAAGCGTGACCCCAGGCTGGCTCACGGTTATCAGTAGTGGGAAGGGCAGTGGAAGCTTATCCTGATTTGATTCCTGGTGATCATGGTGTCCTTGGAAGCAGCCAACCCATCTGCTCCCCTTCTAGGCTTGGTCTCAAGACACAGGGGCAGCACTGAACCACTTGGCCATAGGAGGGCTCCTGAGGCCAGGCTGAGGAACCAAAAGCCTTTTCCTTATGTCATTGCAGCTTTCTCTGGTCCAACCTGGCAGACACACATCGCCTGGCACCCAGTGACCACCTCCACACTGCACTTTAAAGCTCCTGCCTAGATCTCAAAGGATGTTAAACCTCAGAGGATGTTAAACATGGATGTTAATACAACCATGAAGAGCGGTTGTAAGCACATATTGAAGGAGGGGAGACACCACCTCACTGAGCCTCATTTTATGAGGAGTTAAATAATCCTGTTTAAATACAAAGAAGTGAGTCCTTATTTTAAAACGGGCTTTGAAGAGATCTTTGTGATTGTTCTATAATGGGAAACACAAATTTAGCTATAAATGTGTCCATGTTTACAGTTGGCTGGAAATGGGCAAAACTAAGGGATTAAAAGCACATCTCAATGTCCCTGCGTAATTTTTGAGCATTAAAGGCATTGAACAGCTCAACGAGCTCTGCGAGGTGACTCTGTGTGATCCAGGGGGAAGTCCCTCAGTGCCAGAGGCAGGATGTGACCCAGATTTCCTGGCTGCCAGGTAGCACCTTCCCTCCCAGCCCCGCTTCCCCTGCTTTTGTCAGGCGCTCTCTGCTCGCTGTGTGTTTCTCCCAGTCCAAAAGCCGTTTCAAGCTGCCTGGGAGAAGCGCTGTGGCTGCCTCGGAGGCCGGAGGAGCAGCATACATCCCTGTGAAGGAGGATCAGCCCATGCCTTGGACACACAGCACACTGTGCAGGCCCCGATGAGGACTGCCCTGGTGCAGGGTGCCTGCCAGCTGAGCTGTGGGACCTCCAGTGCCACATTCCATATCCCTTTGGCCATCTCTTTGCCCAGGAAGTGGAAGGTTTCACCAGGCAGTTCCTAGCAGGAGGGATGTCTGTTGCCATTTCCATTGCCTATAAGGTCCTAAGGGTGTTGGTCAGCAGCTGGCTGAACAGGAGCCAGCGGCGGCCAAGAACCCGCCAGCATCGTGGTGTGTATCAGCACCAGTACGGCAGCCGGGCCAGGGCAGGGATTGCTCCCCGGCACTGGGCACTGGGGAGGCTGCACCTCGAATCCTGGGTTCAGCTCTGGGCCCCTCACTGCAAGAGAGACATTGGGGTGCTGGAGCGGGGCCAGAGAAGGGCACCGGAGCTGTGCAGGGCCTGGAGCACAGTGTGATGGGGAACGGCTGAGAGACCTGGGGGGGGTCAGATGGAGAAGAGAAGGCTCAGGGGGGACCTTACCCACCCCAGCTGGCTCTGATTCTGTGCTTCTATCACCTGCGGGAGCCAGAGAGGCAGAACACGATTCCACCAGTGACTCACTGCCTGCTGTGCTGATCAAAGGCACAAAACCACCTTGGACTGATTCTCTGGGGCCGTGTTTTAACCGGGAGGGTTTACAAGAGCCACGGGGAAAGCTGATCCCTGCTATTAAAGCAGCGGGCAGGGCTGGATGCTGGGGGTTCGGTGCCTGAAAGCCTGGCTGTGATCCTTATTTCTTCCAGCTGTGCCGGAGGAATCCAATAAAGGCACTGCTGTCCCTGCAGCCTTTCACCACGCTGCTTGGGGACTGATTTATGCCATCAGGGTCAAATGCATGGCCTGAGAGGGGTACATCCTGCACATGGTGGGACTGAAGGTCTCGGCTGCCATATGGGGCCTCCTCTCATTGCCCTCGGGGCTATCCACAAGGAAAAATGCTGAGGATGGGGAGAAGATGAATGGAGGACCAAGAAGAGAAGGCAACTGCTTCAAAGCAGTCCATGGTGCCAAAGCAATCAAGGGGTTCAGTCTCAGAGGAACCACTGCAGTGAGGCATTGGAGGACTTGGTGACTTGTCAGAGCAGTGCCAGGGTCCTGTTGGAGGTGAGCAACTTCTTCTGACCCTCAGCAGGATCCCGAACAGCCTGCACGCATGGCTGGGATGGAGCAGCAAACCTTGCCTTCTGCACCCAACAGCAGTCCAGTGCCAGGGAGCTGCTTCCCCAGGCCTGGCGTGCTCTTGTCTGAAGCACCGTGGGCATTAAGGAGGCTGCTGAGCCCTCCCACAAAGATCATGGATGTGGATCACTTTGTTCAAACCTACCAGTGCTCACAGACACAGCAGATACAGCTCCACAGAGGACATCCGCACCAAGAGCATCGTTTCATTGCTCAAAGTGGGATTGGCTTGAAGAATGCATTTTTTAGCAGCATAGAGATAATTTTTCCCTATAAAAGCCTGGTAAATGCTTGGGTCCAGCCCTTCAGCTTGGCCCTGCTGTCTGCCAGCCCAGGAGGGGACACTCTCTGTGTCACTGTGATTCAGGTGCCACGGTGACGGCTGCTATGGCAGGGGTTGGCACCATCCCTGCTGCCCTGGGGGACCAGAGCTGCCAGCACGGGGCCGCAGGCACTGCTCTGGAGCATGGGCAGCCAGGTGAGGCCAGCGGCAGGGCTTGCATGGGTGCATAGGGAGAGCTGGACTTGTGCTGTGGCTGTTCTCACCTCCTGTGCTGCTGGGAAGCAGCTGCTGCATTGGGATCTTTTGCACATGATAGCGTGGGACACCCCTGGGTGGAAGAGTGGGACGTGGGCTGCTGCTCCTGGAGCATGGAGGGTTGGATGTGGAGCAGCAGATCCCTGTGCCCATCTCCCCTAACCACTCCCTTAGCTTGGCTGTGGTCTTGTGCTGACAGCACTGTGTTGCAGGGGAAATCATCAGCCAGAGCAGAGCCATGCCCTTGGCTCATTCAGCTGCTGTTTCCAGTTCAAAGAGATCACGAAGAGGCCCAAACGCCAGGTAAGAGCTGGGTTTCATCCCCCTTTGCTGGGGGGAGCAGTGCAGGCAGCACTGCCCAAACCCATCCTCACCCTTCCCCACTCTTCTCCTGCAGGACAGGCTCGGCCCAGGCACGTACAACATCAAGGACTGCCTGCAGATGTGTCCCACCAGCATCCGGGGTCTGTTACCAGCACCCTGGGAGAGGATGAAACTCCTCTGAGCCAGAGTAAGGGGTCTCTCCTCTCTGTCCTCTGAACAGACCCAGCAGAAGCGCCACATCAGGGGGTGTCTGTGATAGAAGGGCAGACTGACCTCAGGAGTGCTTTTCTCTCCCCACCAATTATCAAGAAAACCTGGGTGATGTGTACAATACCCACTCTTTAAATCGTGAATGAAGGCATCCTGCCAGGTCAAGGGAAAGATGCCCCCATGTACAGCATCATGCTGAGCATCAAGCATATGCTGTCCATAGGCAGGTGAACAGAAGGGTATTGCTCAGCAGTGACCACATTACCTCTGCCTTCATCCTCAGGCCTTTGCCCTTTTCAAGGGATGCTCAGACAACCCTTCCCATTAGTTTTGCTCTGCATCAGCTGCAAGCAAGCAGATGCACTTCACGGATGAGGGCACCTGAGTTTGAGTTCTTTTAGGTGCCAGGAGCAACTTGTATCCTCCCAGAAAGTCATATTCTGCTGCTTGAAAGCCAGTTTTACCTTCAGCAGTATCAGCAGCACATTGCAGGGACAATGCAGGTAGGAGCCCTTCCCTTCATACCTATTCCTGGAGCTGTATTCATCTTGGCAGCTTCCCTACAGAGAACCAGAACAAAACCTAAAGGCCTCAAAGCAGACAGGGGAAAGCTTTAGTCTGAAGTAGTCCACCTTGGCTACGGATGGGGAGCAGACTTCCATGTGGATTCTCTCCTTCATGCAGCTGAGCAGGGAACAGACAACTTGAAAGAGGTCAAGGATGAAGACATAGAATCACATAGAATCACAGAATGGTTAGGGTTGGAAAAGACCTTAAGATCACACCTTTGTAATTGTTAGGGAACTCACAGATTACAGGCCAGTGGGGAGGTTGTGACAGGGCAGCCCTTCACTACAGCTGACTGGTGAGTGTGGAGAGCTTGCAGTCTTCTTTATGGACAGCTGTGATGGGAACTGTTCATGGAGGGGACTCGTCGGGCTAACACTGATTACAGCATCATAGGATGGTTTGGGTTGGAAAGGACCTGAAGATCATGTAGTTCCAGCCCCCTGCCATGCATCTCCTCCCTCCCCTTCAATATAGGCTCAGTTTGGTTAAGATATATCACATTGTTCTACTAGTCACCAAGCAGTGATAGAACTGGTGCACAGGAGGGTTTCCCAAACCTGAGCACCCTCAGGGAGCCGGGAGAGCTGCCAGGAGCTGGCATCTTGCACCAGGGCATCTGATGGCATCTGATGGCACCCGGGCACGGCAGCAGCAATGGCACCCCCGCACCTATAAAAGAAGCTCCCAGGGCACACCAGCCACCAGGAGCCCCCCAACAGGGCGGGCAGCCAGGGCGTGGTGCTGTGGCTGGCACCAGCACCACAGGGAGCGATGGTGCCCGCCTAGCAGAAAGCCAGGGCTGCTCCAAGCTCTGCGCCCACCGTGGCTGATGCAGCTGCCCTGGCAGAGCTCCGGTGGGAATGCGTTCCCATCACGGTGCCAGTGTGTGCCTGGCTCTTGTGGCAGGACCAGAAAGCAGCAGTGAGTGTTCCTATGGCAGGTGCACACAGGAGAGGAGCTCTTCTGCTTTGGGATAGAGCTCTGGAAAAAGGAAGGTTGAGGAGTATCAAGGGAGTGCAAGAGAGAGATAAACCACTGGCAATGGTGACAAGTCTCCTCTGTGACCACCCCACCTGCCCAGGTGCCCTTACATAGCAGCTATGATGCTCTGCAAGTGGAACTAAACAAGGACAATGGTTCATTTAGCTCAGAGGTGCAAAACTGCTTCCATAGGGAAATAAAAGATGGGTCATTGTCATAGGAGGCTCCTCTTCTGAAAGGAATAGAAGGCCCAGTATGCAGACTGGACCTGCTCAGGGCAGTCTGCTGCCTCCCTGGGGCCCTGGTTGAGGATGTGAGGAGAAGGCTTTCCACCCTGGTATGGCCCTTAGATTATTATCCATTACTGATCTTTGAGATAGGCAGCTGTGAAGTTGCAACATGAAGTCCAAAGGTGATCCAGAGACACTTCAGGGCCCTGGGATAACTGTTAAGGGATCAGAAGCTCAAGCAGTATTCTCATCCATCTTTCCAGTTGCAGGTAATGATGAGGGAAGAAGCAGGAAGAGCCAGCAGATCAATACCTGGCTCTGAGCCTGGTGTCACCAGCAGAATTTTGGGGGATATTTGATCATGGGTTGGTCTACACAACACCAGGTGTGCTGGTGATGGATGGGGTATCCCTGTTTGGAAGGAGAAGAAAGATCTTGGACAGCAGTTAGCAAGGTTCCTTGGAAGAGCTTTAAACTAGGTTTGAAGGGGAAAGGAATAAACCCAGGATCAGCACACCAGTGCTTGAGGGACGGTGTGCTACTGAAGTTCTTTAGTCTCAGTGGAGGTAGGGGATGGAGATCCATGTGGCAGCAAAGCCTCAAGGGTTCCTGGTGCGTAAGAAACCATGGAAGCACCTGGGAGTGGTCCCATAGGAATTAGGGCTTCTCCACTGCAAAGAGGTAGTGGGATCAACAGCCCAGCTGAAGTGCATCAGCACCAACGCATGGGTGACAAACAGGAGGAGCTGGAGCCTTCTCCCTGAAGGGGTTGTCAAGCATTGGAACAAGCTGCAGAGATGTGGTGGAGTCATCATCCTCGGAGGGATTTGAAAGATGTGTAGACGAAACCCTCAGCGACATGGGTTAGTGGTGGTTTGGCAGTGCTGGTTTAACGGTTGGACTTGATTATCTTAAATGTCTTTTCCAACCCACATGATTCTGTGCTTCTATGATGTTTTGCAACTGAAGGCCTGGCCATGCACAGGCACTACCTGGTTTTGCCCCACTCACATCCCCTATGCTGCCTACTGATGGGGAAGCACCTGAGATCTTTTCCTTTCAGAACCCTATAGGTGCTGGTCGCTATGACACCTCCAAGCATGAAAAATACCTTCAGAAGATACCAATCCCTGTACCAGTGTGATGCCCAGCGGTACCTGAGCAGCCTGAAGCGGGATGCCTACTTGCTGTAAGTCTGATAGACAAGAGGCTGTAAGTGGTTTCACGTTGGCTTATAGGTAAATCATCTTGAGCAGCTCTGGGGAGACTCTCAGACACCACAACTGATGTGAGATGGGATGATCATGTAGCGTAGTTAAACCATGGACTGGGATTGGGAAACACTCACCAGCCCCACCACAGGGTCCATCTGTGGACAGGGAGGTTGGAATTGCTGCACCTCTCCCCTCCCTGCACAGAGGCTTGGGGAGGGTTAAAGAACTGGGTCTTGAGGCACCTGAGGGATGCTGAGGTGGTGGTTTTATCTTGTGAAATGCAATTTGCCTGCAGCAGAGGTGTACGCTGGTAGTTTTCATTGAGTTAGAGGAGGCAGCCTGGGAAAGACTGGGAGGTGGGTGGATAATGAGGCTGTCAGGACTCATTCCCAGTGCAGGCACTGGACTGCTCAACAGACCTGAACAGAAATCACCTTCTCAGGCTGTGCCTTGGTTTACTCGTGAGGAGGGAAGATAATACACCTCACTTGCACCACAAAGGGTTTTGAAATTGCTAGTGTGAAAGCCCTGTGAAGCAGGGAGGAAGGACACTAATGAGAGACCTCAGGGTAGCTCTCTGCTCTCACCTTTGCCGTGGCCAAGACCAGCAAGTTGCTGAGGTGGCACTGGCAGCTCCACAAAGGTCTTTCTTCCCCTCCAGAGAGTAGTTAGAAATCGGCCTTGGCTCAATATAACTTGAGAGCGTTCAGTGGAGCAACCAGAAATCAGCTGTCCTGTGATGGAGGAGGCAGAATGGAAACTAGCTTTCAATATTGCCCAGCTTTGTGCATCTTGCAGGAAGAATAAAACAATATGTGAATAGTGAGCAGGACTTGGAATTCAAGCGCATCTCTGATCAAAGAGCACCAGCTCCAGAACCACTCCTCAAGTCACATCAAGTTACAGCTGCACTTTTAAGGGAGCAGTCAGGCTTTTGAGAGCTCTGTTCATCTCTGGTCATTAAGACTAATGAACCATAGACTGGTTTGGGTTGGAAGGGACTTTAAAGCTCATCCAGTTCTAACCCCCTGCCACGAGCAGGGACACCTTCCACTAGAGCAGGTTACTCCACACCCCATCCAATCTGGCTTTGAACACTGCCAGGGAGGGAACTGGGGGGAATTTAATGTCATCATTCCATGTTTTTTGGGATATTAAATCCTAAAGGTGATGGAGAAAGTGAAAGGAACAACGTTGTGTCAGCGGCAACAGAGGATGGCCATAAGAATGCACTGGGAGTATACCGGTTCACTTAGAGTTAAGCTTTATGACATCTCACACCAGTGTTTAGACCAGACTGGAATAATTAAATTGAGGTGTAATTACACGTTACTTGTGGCTGATTAAATATGCTAATTAACCTGCAATTATTCTTTGGTGGGGGAGGATAACTGAGCACAGGTAGAACTGCAGTGAGTTAAGGAAACCCTGATGATTGTTGTGGAGAGGCAGAGGAAGGAGTTCCCTGATAGGCAACATCTGAGCAGGGATGTGGGTGAGTGCTGGCTCCAGAGATACTGCTGGGGCAGCAGAAGAGGCTTGTGACACACAGTAGGTCAAGGCCAGCATGGAATGTGATTAAAGAAGGTGGTTTCAGTGGGCCTGAGGCATTTGCAGCCTGGATTTCAGAAAGAAGCCTGGAGCTTCCTTCTGGGAAGGGAGTGCAGAGCTGTGACCATGGGAGGGGCAGGAACACCTCTGACAGCCCACACAGCTGCTCTGAGGGCATCTTCCAAGGCGGGAGATGTGGATGTGAAACTCCTCAGGCTAAAGAGTGCCCTGAATCTTCATCCTCCCTTCTGTGGCTGCTATTCAAACAAGTGATTAGAATTATTAGCGTGAAGTGAGAAGAATAAAGTAGCTGTCAACTGCTGTAGCACCTAAATCCACCAGGGAAAGAATGAGGTGAAAGGAGGGGAGATCAGGATAACTGGAATCATGAGGCTACATGGGCATCACTGAAGGGTTAAGGCTCAGCTGTATGGTGTTTGTTTGTACAGTGTGTCTTGGGGGAGAGATAAGTGTTGACTCACAGACTTCAAAGACATTCCTTCACTGTCTGCAGCGTCAGAGTCCTCCCCTCCCAAGCACATAGCAATGCTTCCTCACCAGCAGCATTCCTCAGTGACGGCTGCCCATTTGAGAAGGAGAAACAACCCTGGCAGCTGTTGAAAAGTAAGCAATCAATCATTAAAGGACACCCCTTTGAGCAGTATGCTGGCTAGATCTTTATTTTAAACAGCCCATACAACCAAAAAGTAAGAGCAATTATGCATGTGCATGTGTGGGACTGATACAGTTACAGTACCCAGTATCATCCGGAAGTTTGCCAATAAATTAAGGAGTGAAAATCCAAATACAGTGCATACCTAAAGATCATCAGCATGTAGGTGAGAGAAACACAGCCTAAAGAAAAGCATTTGCATATCCTCTACCTGTTTTAAGGTGGCCCTTTAAAAGCTAACTAAACCCAATCTTGCTCCGTGCAGGTTATCTTACAAGCCCTGGGCTAAGTGGTAGCTTGGCTCGAGGGACAAGGGGCAGGAAGGCCGGTTACACCCTGAGCATCAGCCTTTGCCTTCCCCAGCACCCCGGGAGGGTGTAGCAGACACTCCTGGATCACTGACACAGCTCCTGCCCTGCTCTGCATGGGCTGTGTCTCCCCATGGAAGGCTGTCCCTGCTACCAGTCCCCTGCACTGGGTTTTGATCATAAGGAGTACCTTCTCTGCACACAAGCTGCCCAGCACGCAGTGTGAGTACCAGGCCAACCTGATTCTTGTTACTGCTTTATCATTGGTTTCATCTGGACAGTAAACATCCATCTATCAATAAATAAAATCATTGGTTTAGCACACACAGAAATTAAGCCTCCCACTGGTAACTGTTTAAGAAGTTCCTCATGTTACCCTCTACACAAGAAAATGACTTTCTTTTCCCTCAAGCTCAGTAAGGTTTCAAGTAATAAGTTTAAGTACTGCTTGGGCAAGACATGGGCTTGGTTTGGAACCCAAAAGCAGCAGAAGGGGGGACTGAGCAGTACTTGCTGCTGATTTCCTCTCCAGGTGACTGAAACAGTCCTTTTACAAAGCCTATCAACCTAATCCAGCTAGAACAAAAAGCAAAAATGGGACTCAAGTCAGAACCAAGGCTTGTGTGTGTCAAGATTCACAACCACAGTTGTTCTTATCTACAGCCACTTGCTCTAACAAACCTTGTGTAAAGAAAGCCTGGACTTCCTTTTCCCACTGGCCAGGCCAGGATGGTCTGAAATAACCCATATCTTCCTCCAACCAAGTATTCATAAGGCACTAAAATAAAGCAATG
>JAOEHX010040736.1:0-16469 GCA_025448015.1 Bolborhynchus lineola
TTATCTCAACCTGTGGGAGTTGCATTCTTTCGATTCTCCACGTAGCAAACTGCGTGGCTGATTTACGGCCTAAACCATGACACCTGGTCTTCCTCTATCCATTCCTCCGTCCACTAGTTATTGAAGCCTAGCTCTATGTTGGATTCTATAATGGTTCTATATTTATGTAAAATAAAGTTATTGAGTAGGATGCAGTTATATTGCTTGTTCAGAGCCTCGTCTGTTTCTTTAAAAGAAACAGAGGTTTTGCTTAACTAAGGGCTTGTTTGTCTGCTTTCTTCTCATGTATTGCTGTATGCTTTCTGAAATCTTAGAAACCTGTCTCTTCATCAGTTGTTGTTCCTCAGCTAGTGAATACCATTTGAAATTATTTATTATTTTAATTATCTCAGTTAATGTACTTAAGGTTAGCTTCTCCAAACTCAGCGTCTGATCCTGCATATCCTGACAAAATTCTGTTTTTTCCAAAGAGCTGCCATTAATTGTGCCAATCCAGAATCAAGCTAAGAGACACATAAATAAAAATAGGCCCCTCATTTCTTCTATATTCTCATGTGCTGTTTACTGGCAGTGATTTCTATGTACTTTCAGTACTTAAATGTTGCGCCTTTGGAATTCTACATACCAAGCCCATGTTTTTTTCACTGCCTTCACTGATCTTTTTCACCAGCTGCCTGTTCATAGTGATGCATTAAAGATCCTGATGCAATCCATGTAAGTCACATCCACTCTCCTGCAATTCTAAGGATACTCTATTATGCTTTCAAAGCCGTGCACTACATTATTTTCAAATGATGTGGTCTTAAAGATCCTTGTCTGATAAATGCTTTCACTTTTCTGGTAACACATCACTCCAACTTAAGTTAGCAACTCAGGAAAGCATCTTAGAGAAAAGTTAGCTGTATGAACTGATAATAAATGTTTTGCAATCTGTGACTCAGTGTCATGGTTTAAGCTGTAACTCATGCAGTTTACTCACTCACTTCCCCCAACTCCGGGGACTGATGGGTATGAGGAGAAGAATTGAAAGAATGTAGCTCCCACAGGTTGAGACAAGAACAATCTCGTAACTAAGGTATAACACAAACCACTGCTGTTACCACCAATAATAATAATGACAAGGGAAATACAAGGAAAGAGAATACAACTGCTCATCATCCGATGACCGAGTTGTGAACTAACTCTTCTGGGTTCCTGCCCCCAGTTTTTTTACATCCTGGGCATGATGTTCTGTGGTATGGAATACCTCTTTGGTCAATTTGTGTCAGGTGTTCTGTTTCTGCTTCCTCCCGGCTTCCCCTCCTCCCTGGCAGAGCATGAGGCTCAGAAAGTCCTTGGTCAGACCAAATATTCTAAGCAGTAACTGAGATCATTGGTGTTATCAGCACTATTCCCAGGCCAGAAGTCAAAATACACAGCACTGCACCAGCTACTAAGAAGGAGAAAAATGACTGCTGCTGCTGAACCCACGACACTCAGTTTTGAAAGTTGGAATAGTCACAATGCCCAGCTGAGTCTTTCCTCTTTGCTGACAATTAATTCAAAGGGAAGGAGCTTGAGTGCTTAATACAGGTCCCAAGGAATGGTGGCCTTTTTCAGTGGCCATGTTAATTCCCATCAGGAAAAGGCATGACTCAAGTGCTGTGTTGCGTTTTGGGCCCCTCACTGTAAGAAAGACATTGAGCTGCTGCAGTGTGTTCAAAGAAGGTCAATGAAATTGGTGAAGGGTCAAGAAAATAAGTCTTATGAGGAGCAGCTGAGGGAACTGGTGTTTTTTAGCCGGGAGAAAAGGAGGCTTAGGAGGACCTTATTGCTCTCTACAACTACCTGAAGGAATGATGGAGAGAGGTGGGGATCTTCTACCTAAAAACAAGTGGTAGGACAAGAGGAAATGGCCTCCTGTTGTGCCAGGGGAGGTTTAGAATGGGTATTAGAAAAAACTTTCTTCACCAAAAGGGCTGTCAAGAGCTGGAACAGGCTGCCCAGGGAAGTAGCTGAGTCACCACCCCTGAAGGTATTTAAAAGACAAAGATATGGTGCTTAGGGGCATGGCTCAGTGGTAGACTTGGCAGTGTAAGGTTAATGCTTAGACTTGATCTTAAAGGTCTTTTACAATGTAAACAGTTCTATGATTCTATGACAATAACCTGGACATAACTTTGTTTCTGTTTGTGGATTGTCTGCAATATGTTAGCTCCAAGCTTTCCACTGAGATTCTTTTTTTCCAAGTTTGAGTATGTGCAACATTGATGGATATATTGATTGTGTTGATTCCTTTTATGATTAAGGGAAAGCAATAGTTGTTTCCAGACCATGATTAATCTAATCTTTTTTTTTTAACATGTAATTAAACTGTGACAAATTGCAACTGAGAAATTCCTATTTCTGTCCACTTTCCATAAAGGAAGTTTAGACCTCCTGCTTTAGGTATGGATGCTGACCCTGAAGACTTTACAGGTTAGGTGACATGCATCTCATCTGTGACATGACTCTCATCATCTGTGTCTATATTTCTCATTGCTTTTTGGCAGTAGATAAAACAAAACAGACAAAGCCTACATTAGATGGTGCAGTAGGTGGTCTGAATGTGGTTTGGAAATGTTAGCTAGGATTTGCAAGTATATATACATATGCAAATATATAAGGACAATAAAACCACAGTGATGGGCATATTACAATTAAAAAAAAAAAAAGAATTTTACCAGATTAGGTGTCTTTGTCTAGAGTTCAGTTCTTTATTCTGATCAGTTTTATTAATATACCTGGACTAGATTTTTGTTTTATTTCTCTCCCCAGGTAGCATGCTCCCACAATCCCCAAATGGCAAGACAGGGGGATTCTGGCATTTTTGTATATCTGAAAGAAGGAAATGACTGGGTTCATCACTGATGGGACAATACTAAGAAGCTATTTATGTTCTTTAACATGAGGATGTACTTTCCTATGCCACATGAAAAACGAGATGATTCTTTGTGCATTTTGTATCAGCCTAGCAACAAAGTGAAGAGGAAGAAATTGGGCCTTGCAGCCTTGCAGGCAGGCATGGAGACACAGCGACTTTGTGAGACAGCAAAAGAAAATTGAGGGAGAGAGGCTGATATGATGAAACTGGTATCAAGGGGATTTCAAATGGCAGAAGAAGTAGTGATATCATGTTCAAACAAAATAATATCTTGCATATAATTCTGCAGGCCTATAGCCCAAATCTGTTGATTTTTTCATTAATGACCTGCCTGATGCAATAGAAATCACCTTTATTAAGACTGTAGAGTGTAACCTGGAAGGGACTTGCAAAGACACTAGAAAAGAAGGTAAGAATTCAAATTCTGATATCTTGGCAACATGGTTGGGAAAAATCTGGGGTGACATAATATAGTGACAGAAAGCATGAGACACCAGAGTGAGAAAAAATCAAGTGCATAAGCAGAAGATGGGGAATAGGTAGCAATTGTTCAGACAGTTGAAAAGTTTTAACAGTCGAAGAAGTCATGTCACGTCCATGATGTCATGGGAAAAGCAAACATATACTCAGGAGTATCACCTGTAAGACACAGAAAGTTTTACTGACAAAAGATTACTGACAAGGCTTTAGATTAAATTCTATGTATAGCTTTCTACACTACACCTAAGAAAAGATGTGAAGCAATTGAAGAGAGTTCAGGGGAGACTGTGTAAACAATCATTGGTCCTGTAAACATATGCTGTGACAAAATATTGGAAGAAAAAAATGGTGGTTAAGGCACTTGGAATAAAGAAATGATGCCTGAGTGGATGAATGATCACAAATATACAAATGAATATGTGTAAAGCTCCGATTTTCCATGGTTGCAGAGCCAAGACAAGAAACAACAGGACCAAGACACAGTTCCAGCCTAAAGGGCTATATAGTCACTTGATAATGACAGTACTGTGTGATGTGAGAGCCCCTGTTAGACCACCCAGTATTAATGGAGAAGAAAGGGCTCCTTAGTACAAAACTAATTCAATGCCTAGATTGTGTTCTAAACATTTTATTGCCTTGGCTTAATTTGGGCCTGAAATAATATTTATATTCTACCCAAACATCTAGAATGGAGGAGACACAAAAAGGTAATAATAGGACAAATTACAACATGAAGAGGAAGCTTAAGTAATCTTAGACCAAGACCAAAAAATACTTTTTTCAGCAGGCACATTTTTTCATTTGCATATTTGTTTAAAAGAAATACTTTCTCCCAGCTGCCAGTTTGAAGGTTTAAAAAAAACCAAACTGTTCTCAAACTGGGTAATATCACAGGAATTAATTAATTCCACTTGGTTAATTAATTTTTTGATGGACTTCAACATTTCAAGGCAGGGTGGCATATTAGATTAGATTCCCTGGGTACGTTTTAAGTAATAATAATAACAGTAACACAAATCTTTTGTTTCTTGTGTACTTATAGACAGTATTTTAAAGCCTTAAATTAGAAGTGGACATTTCTCTTTTGAGGCTGTACTTTACACTAGTTTGTTTTGGATTTTGAACACAAAACTGGGAGGGTAAAATTGGGAACTATCACAAATTGTGAGCAATATTAGAACCTGTCTCTGGGAGGTGAGATCATATTAGCATTCATTTTGAAGAATTTCTCCATGTCAACAGGAGCTCTAGGTTTTTTATTTGCATTGAGAAGGAAACAGAGTGCAAATAGAGAGATAGCAAAAATCCCTGGGAGAAATAGCCCGATTATCTTGGGCCTTGATATTTAAATCCACATCAGAATATTTTCCATCTCTTTTTCATCTCCTGTTCTTTTATATCTGACTCATTCTGTACTGTGTAACATCTTACACATTTTTTATTACTAATATTAGCAGTAGTATTAATGTATGGCCCTTCTCTTTTTTTACTTGAACTGGAAGCCCCAACTTTTACAATGGTGAGCAATGGTGAGACCCAAATATAAGGAGCCTGAAGCTAAACCAGAATAAGAATAGCAGCTGGAATTGTCTACATGGGAAATGAAAGGAAGAGGTCAGGATCATGCCTTGGGATCCCTAACACTTGTAATGGCTTCTTCCTCTCCTCTTATACTCTGCTGAGAGAAGCTTTGCAGTCACAGAGACAGGAAGGAGAATCTGGCAGCTACTGCTTGGCTCCTGATTTTAAGGAAGAGCAAGAGGAAGGAGACAGCAGCACCTTGATAGGCAGGTAGACAGAGAGCCAAAAGTGTCCTTGCCATTTTGTCACATTTTTTTCCCTGTGCAACTCTGGAAGCCCAGTCCAGAGTATCAGGGCCAAAACACCAGGGTGAGTGGATGGGCGGTCATCCCATCTTCTTGGGGTATACTGGGCTTCCTGCACAACCAGATCCCTGCCTGCACAGGACAGCAGCCTGTTACCAACGGAGCCCCCACACAGCCTGCTGCTGGAAGACACCCTGAGGGGGTTATCACAGTGTCTTAGGTTTTTGTTTGCTGTTTTGATATTTTCCTCCAGAAAGAGATAATAGTTTGCAGTATTTAGAGCTGTGCTTTCTCTCTGAAAAAATATCTCCTTTTCCTTTTTTTTCATTCCTACTCTGGCTTTGTTTCATTACTTCTCTCCATTGCCCATCATACTTGTTTTCTCTTTTCATTGGGTTCCCCTTCTTTCTGTTCTTTTCTTACACTCAATAAATGAGAACTCTACATTCCCTCAAGCTTCCTTATTTCTTAAGTCTCTCAGCCCCTCTCAGAGCCTGAATTTTTCTTTACAGGGGAAAACAAAAAGATCTAGCATCCTCCCCCTATCTCTGAGCTAAGGCAGCCTGAAAGAGGCAGGCTTAGATAAATATATATTCATCTCCAGAACTCCCAGTTGCGTCTCAGACAGTATCCTTTATGGAAGCAAGATAAGAAAATTCTGTGCAAGAGATGAATATCTGTAAGTAGCATTAAGAACAAGAGCTCTGGTCACTAGCAGGGGAAAAGAGATTGCTTAAGCTCTAAGCTTCTGTTGCAAAGACTGTCATCTCATGAATTAGAAGTGTGCTGAAAGATGTGTCTCTGACACTGTATTGTAGCATAAGGTATGCTTTCACAGCCAAAAGGCTATAAACAGAAAGATAAACTTACCTCTATATTACATGGAATATTTTCGGTAAGACTTCAATGCTCACCTTCTGCTACAGTAGGGGGGTGGCTCACCACAAAGGCTTCTGAGGGGAGTTTAATTTTGGTGTCCATGAGGCAGAGTGAGCCCTGCATGAACACAGTGGAGGAAGAGGATTCCATACATTGGACATCCACAATCCCTGGTCTCAAGGAATTGTGTTAAAGGACAGAAAATGCATTCCAGCAAAGGCTTGATCATGGCACTCTCTCTTTTGCTCTTTCCCTTGCTTAACAGCATTTTCTGTCACAACTAAGCACTGCTGCAGTACTGTGCTCTTACTATCCCTGATTGGGAAGAAGGGATATCACTAATCCCAGTGGCTGATGCTAGTTCTGCTTCAGCCAGAGGGCCTAAAATCCATACTTGGTGATGAAAGGTCATGGTTGTGGCTAAAATGAGCCTGCAGATGGGCAGGAAAAGGAAGTCCAGGGAAGAATGTGAGCACAAATGTCCCAGTGGCAGACTAAAGGCAAGGTCCTAGAGTCCAAATACTATGCAGCTGCTTTGTGTTTTCTTTTATTTCTTCTGGGAAATATTTTTTTTTTAAAAAAAAAAAAGGGAATAAAAGTGACCCCTGTAAAAGAATTCTCAGAAAATCACTAGGGCATCTGGGGAGGGTGAGGAGAATATTTTTCTGAGAGCAGAGAGAAGTATGTAACACAGTGGTTTTTGTATGAATTTAACAGTGAAGTTTCAGCACTGAATTCCCTTTTCAGAAGGCTCAGGCTGTTTACTTTAAAGTAAGGCTGCATCTCCTCTCATGTTACCACTGTCAGAGGTCAAATCCTCAGCAGGAAAAAAAGTGTTAATTTGAAGCTATTTATATTTCTAGGCAGGATTGTAAGTCAGGACAGCCTAGCCCTCTGTAGAGCCAGTGAAGCGCAGTCTTTCATACCTAGGAGATGAGTTGGGTCAGGTAGGAATCAAGCATTGCTAGTGCTTGGCAGCTGATGTCCTGTCTATGTGCATTGACTTCTTTGCTGTGACTGCTTTCTGGTGTGAATTAATGTTGTCAGTTTCAGCCAGCAGAAAGAACAAATAAGGTCAAGTAGGCTGAGTTTTGTTGCATGTCTGACACTTACCTGAGGAACAGGCCCCTGGTTGCAGTGTATTTGTGCTGCTGTTCCCCTAGTTCAAAAAAGACAACACAGGTCACAATAAATGCAGACTGTCAGCTGGCATCTTAGCCTCTCTTTTGCTAGACTAAACAAGCACAGATCCTTTAGCCTCTCTTTGCATGTTGAAAGCTGGAGGCCACTCTTCTGGTAACCATGAGTGGCCTGGTTTTAGCTACCACTTCATACAATATGAAAATCACTTTTGATAGGTGATTGATGGCAAAATGCTTAGATTTTGAAGGTAAACCTCAGCCATGGAAGGCACTGTAGAAAATTAACAGATAATTTTACCCTTTGGGCTCAGCTGGAGTATTAACTGAGGGTAACCCATAATGTTTGTAAAGAATAAGTTTAAAAATACTATAAAAACCTTATTTTGGTTTTCATACTCATAAGCATGCCTCTTTTGTAAGCCTTATAAAGTAAAACATAGAACTTAAGTAACTAATGCAAAAAGTAAAAATTAAATAGAATATAGCTCCATGTTGCATAAATGCATGCCATACTCTTAAATCACTATTTGTACTTTTTATTGATATCTGATAGGTATTAACTGTATGCAGGAAGGTAGAGAAAAAGTGGACTGTATAGGACAACTAGCCAGTAGCCTGAATGCTGAAGTTGGGAAGTCTGAACCATTGAGATTGTGATTTCAGTTACTCCAATACAAATAGTCACAATACAGGGCAGTGGATGGTGGAATCTAAAATTTCAGTGGTGTGCTTACATGTGCACTTCAAAAAGTAATTTTATAAATGAGAGTAGGGTTGTTATGTAGGGGGGTTTGGAAGGTGGAATTTGAAGGTCGGGGAGGTGATTCTGCCATCTGCTCTGCTCTGGTGAGACCCCACCTGGAGTACTGCGTGAAGTCCTCAGTACAGGAAAGATGTGGATCTGTTGGAGAGGGTCCAGAGGAAGGCCACAAACATGATCAGAGGGATGGAACACCTCTCCTATGGAGACAGGTTGAGAGAGTTGGGTTTATTCAGCCTGTAGAAGGCTCCAGGGAAACTTTATTGTGGCCTTTCAATACTCAAAAGGGAACTGTAAGAAAGATGGGGAGAAACTTTTCAGCAGGGCCTGTTGCAGTGGGATGATGGGTGATGGTTTTAAAATAAAAGAGAGGAGATTTGGGATGGATATGAGGAAAATAGTCTTCACAATGAGGGTGGTGAAATATTGGAACAGGTTGCCCAGAGAGGTGCTGGATGCCCCATCCCTGGAGACATTCAAGGCCAGGCTGGATACAGTTCTGGGCAACCTGATCTAGTTGAAGATGTCCTTGCTCATTGCAGGGGGATTGGACTAGGTGACCTTTGAAGGTCCCTTCCAACCCAGAAAATTCTATGATTCTACAGATTGACTTTACTGAGCCATTCTGCAAATTCTCTAAGCAAACAAAGATGCTGAAGCATTTATATTGTATGTGTTTTGTTCTGTAACATATTCAGGGCTTTCAGATGCAAGAAAGAGAACCTAATGTTTCTCCTTTAAAATGTGAAGGTCCTCCTCTTTACAACTCATCTTTTTATGTTATTTAAAGGCAATTTACTTCAACAGCTCACTTGTGAAAACATTTATTCAGAACAAAGCCATAATACAAAGCACTGAGGACAAGGCAACTGAAATGATCCTCCCACTCTTTCCCTATTAGTAAGTATATTGGTTTCTGATCCACATAACAAGTTTGGATACCTTGTGGAAAGTATTAGCACTCTGGCTTTTGTGGTGAAGAACTGATTTTTTAAAGGGACTTTTATTAAATTTCCTTGAATTTTTCTGTTTTAAAAGCATGATGAATCAGACTACTCCACAATGATGTTTTGTGCGTATTTTTTAAACCAAGGTTGATCTTAGATTCCTGTCTGAATGCACGAGTCGTGAATTGTTTGACTCTGTTAATGAATGTACTCCTTTCTTCATTATTTTCTGCTTTTCCAATATAAATGCCAAGTCATCCTACAAACTCATTACTTCAACATTTGTTTGTTCATTTAGAGATGAAAGAAGTGGAGGAAGGGAAAACAATCTTCTTGCTAACATCCGGTCTTAATTTATTTTTCTATAATGTAGATCAAGCATAAAAAGAACAATTTGTTTAAAATTAATATAAGAAATATCAAAAGTCTTTAAAAACATATTTCAAAGCTCATTTATTTCTGCTGGAAACTGCAAAACCAGAAAATGTCCCGCAGTGTGCCACAGTCCAAAGCAGTGCTTATATCCATGAACAAAACCAAAGCAAACCCTTCATCAACAGCAAAACAGGCTGCAGAAAAATCCCTATCTATAGAGTTATGTTAGTCTTTCTTTTGGCACTGTGGATACCCTGAGAGAAATTATTCAATTAGTTTATATTTGAGGAAGCAAGAAAAAAGGCAAGAGAGAGTAAAACAAGCAAATAACCTGCATGAGCAAACAAGAAAGTATCCTAATGGGAAAACAAATGTTATTTAACTGATCAAGTTTGGTTTCTATGTGAGGTGGAGGCTCTGGGCTCCTGCTGACTTCACAGCTCAAATGTCACCTCCTGTCATGGGAAGCAGCAGCAATACCTCTTTGGTGGTGCCTAAGAACTATCCCAAAGACACATACTCAGCTGGTTGGCAGTACAGGGTTTTGACTCTTTAGTGCTGCCATCAGGCAAAGTCAAGCAAAACAACAACAATAAATAATCTACAAATTTGACACATAGGATTCCTTTCAAGGTGTTATATCATCTTCTACCTTTTCATTGTGAACACACTTTTAATGAAGATCTGATTCATATTCATGTTACTGCTGCTTCTGATGAGAGTCCTCTTGTAACACAGAAAACTGCTGGCAGCAGAGAAATAGTTAAGAGATAAGGGGGTTCAGGAAATAAGAAGGCTTTGAATCCTGCTTTCAGGAATATTGTGCACTTCCAGATATGTAGGCAGATAGATATGCTTGTTCCTGGTGATAACATTTTTCTGACTAGCTCTCCCCTATGTTTGTAGAGGAGGGGAAAAGCAAACACATAGGGAGCCATAATCTCTTGAAAAAAGAATCACTTCAGGGCTAATTAAGCTCACAAATTAAGGACAGATATTCAGACAGAGGCCTGTTCAGAGCACTGCTCCAATCCCTGACAAGATCCAAGGAGGAACAAGACTGCTATAAGTCAGAAGAAGGAGTAAAAAATAATAATCACCTAAAAACCCCGAATCCAAGACCCATTTTCATAGACTCCCAGTGGAAATATTCTGATAGATTTTGATGGAACTGGATTGTTAATATTTATGAAGACCTCCAGATGGAAGCTGCTCTATAAGTGCAAAGCTCTGCTATTAATATTTATTAATCTGAAAGTGCATATTTAGTTTTTAGGCAATTTTTGCTCCATCCTTTTCCCAAGGAAACTAACATTAAATCTGTGGGATCTGTGAATTCTCAGCTTCCCACTGCTGCCTATGATGTAAATTACGCTTCAAAGAAAAATGAAGAGAAATATAGAAGAAAGTTCAGAAAGTCCACAGTGTGAAGGCTTGACACCTGTTTGCTGAGACTGTTCCTGGCAAGTGCTGAACTTTTGGATTCCACATTAAGCAACATAAACAAAGTTTTCAGACTTGATACTGTGGCCTGTACAAAGTAAGAAGTCACACGGAGAATATAGTGCCCACAGAAGCTTCCTCCTAAGGTCATGGATATTTTGGTCATGTTTATACTTATGGGTATTACTAGATGGTGCCTCAGGATGTCAAGGATGCATACCACCTTCTTGCTCAGAGCCATGTGGTAATGCTTCAGTGGTGCTAGGACTTGAGATAATGTGAGAGGGCAGTTATGTGGGCACCATGACTATATCTACACTGCAGCTTGGGTAGTTCTAGTCTTCTGATCATCTAGACTAGCCCACACAGGTTCCCTCATGCCCAGGTTTAGATGCGCTACAAGAAGAATCTAGAGAATGAAACACATCGGATTTGTCATTGTGTGCAGCTGGGAGATGGTTAGGCTGCGTATTAGCAGCCAAGACTGCACAACTGTCACAGCAAGGTGTAGTGTGGCTCAGCTGAAAAGCTGTTAAAAGCCTTTCTGTGTTGAGGAAAAGGAATGAACAGAATCAAAAGTTCCTGCAAAGTGTTTGCAGGCAAGTGAATGTTTCCTCTTCACTCATCAGGCCTAAACCTAATGACTAGAAGGTCAAACTTACAAACAGGCAGTCTGAGTATAACAGTGTGGCTTTTGAAATCTTTCCTTGCCTTTCCTTCATGTTAGACACCATGATCCTAATTCTGTGTGTTCCTTATGTGCTGAAGACAAATGCCCTTGCATATACACACACAGGTATACAGTTATCATGGTGATGTCTCTCTGAGATGTGTTACAACATGATGATTAAAAGGAAAAATAGGTTCTCTTCGATCTACATCCAAGGTTTGACTTCAGGAGAACTACCAGATCCTTCGAGCATGACACTGTCTGGAGATGTAATACATATATTCTTCATTCCATCATCCAGGTTCTTAACAACTCAGGCTCCTGGGGAACTTCACAAAGTGGCTTTGCTTGTGAATCCTTCATTATATTTTTCATGACTATTTGTTGTGCAGTGTGGTAGACATTATTTGACTGCTTCCAGTCTCCCTTATGTCATACATATATTGCGTAGGTGCAAATTTCTGTTCAGACATAGCCTTAAATGTGTCTTAGGGCCAGCCAGCACTGACCTAACAATGTGAACAAAAAAGTAAAACCTCTCTGTTTTAAAGAAAAAGTTCCATACAGATATGACGCACTGCCTTGCACCTCATACACAGAGCTGGGTCAAGTATTACATAAGTCTGGCTTTTCGGCCTGTCACCCAAAACATGATGTGTGCCTCGGTACTGATATTGTGCATGTTGATTGATGTGCGATGTTGTTGGATGGCAGGAATAAATCAGTTTGCAAACTGTGGACTCTTTCCAGTACAGTTTCCCCCTCCGACGTGCTCAGGGTGTTCAGCTCAGGAAGTAGGGTTCAGGTCCTTCCGCCATTTAACTGAAGTGTATAGGAAGCTCCTTCTGCATCTGAAGCAAGGTGAGGATTGTTGTCACTGCTGCCCAAACACCTAGTCCTGTAGTTGATCTTTTGCTCTGTCTTGGTGATAAAAAAGACACTGCCATGCATGCCATGTGATTCTATTTGCAAAGTTCTTGAAAGTTTCAGGGCCTTATGCATGTGCTACACAATATTACAAGAAAGCTTGTTGCTAGCTTTTACTGAAGTTATAAAAGTGAATATAAATCTACCCACTCCAGAAGACAAATACTGATATCTTTAACATTCTGAAAGGAAACACTTTCTCAGACACAGACACACACACACAGGGAGAGATGCTCTTTCCTCATCCCATTTATTTTATCCAGAAGCAGAAAATAGCTTGGCTGAAAAGAAGCCGGTTTGAAGTATTGCTTCTTTTATAATAGTGGATCTTTAGCATCTGCTAAGCCAGGTCAGTCCCACTGAACAACACCCTGTTCTGTTTAAAATTAAAAAAGACTGCCTGTGTTCTCAGTGAATATGCAAGGGCTGCATCTGAAAAGCTCACAGGCCTGTAGAAAGGACCATTGTTTAGTGTGACGTCTGCTACAGCACAGATTGTTGAAATGCTTGGAATTAAGTTCTGTTTAGATGAATAACATCCCTTGATTTTAAAAAGGCAAGTTATTGAAAACCTGCCCTAGTCATTGGTGGGGTGTTGCAAGCATCAGCCACCCTCAGAAAGACCTCCACTTTACCAAGTAAAGCATATTGTATTTCTCTGAGTCTAGTACCTTTACTATTGCTAAAGTACATATCACAGTGTCCTGGACTGGTATCAGTGTCTATGTGACTGTTATTATTTAATTCTATCCTTGGACTAGCTGCTCTTCTGAAGGGCTGGAGCATTGCAATAGATACATCTTAGAACAGTTATGGAAATGGTCATATTTTGAGGTAGTTCTTCAAAGTCTTGAACAGATCTCATAATTGATGCCATTTTGTTCTTTTCTTAACCTTTCTTTCTAATCTTGCACTTAATGGCTATTCATTTTCTCCAGTACTCTTGCTAAAGAGTGCTGCAGATGCAAAAAGTTTGTGTGAATATAAGACTGAATAAGAGTTTAGAAAAGATAACTTGAAGGGAAGTAGACATTCAATATAGATTCAGAGAACCCTGAGCTAAAATAATTGTAAGTTTAGGGGAGTATTAGGGGGTAAGTGTCATATATCCTTACCTTGCTGTTATTTTCTCTTTGGAGCTCACTTGAGTTCAGCATTGCATTCTGGCAAAAGACATGCTGGCATTGAATTTTACTGAATCAGTAAGACTTTTCTTATTTCTTTTCTTACGGTGAATGCTCATCCTAGGGCTGAAGAATCTCAATAGGTTTTTTGTTTGTTGGCGGGGTTTTTGTGGTGTTTATTTCCTAAAGGGTATGCTACTTTCTTGATGCATTAGGGTGTCTACAATGTTTCATGTCATCACATCTTGTTATTAGACTGGATTTGTGCTCTTATTTGCTACTCAGATCTTTGGGTATACATTTTTGGTTGTGCTAAGACATTGGTTGTGCTAATTATCACTTTCCAACGAAGAAAATGATGGCTCTATCCATTTTATACACCTTGTACTAACAATGAATGATTGTTGGCGAGGGATGTTAGGGTCTAGACTGTTTGATCTAACATGTTAAACTCTCTGCATTCATCTGTGGTTTCAGCAGCTGCCAAATATGTCTTTTTAGTAAACTTATGTGAAAACAGTTAAGCAAATGGGAGTGGGAAGAAAGTGATACAACTGCATTCACTGAGTTACCTGGCTGAAATCAGTTGCCAAAAGACAAGACATAATTACAACAGAATTTAGAATTTTACCTAATTTCAGCACAATGGCTCTGTCCCAAGACAATTCTAGCTCTTTATATGATGACTTCAGTAAAAGTCACTTGACAGTTGAATGCTTTTGATTCACCAGGATCATGTTAGACCCTTAAAAGACTGTGTCCCTCTGATGAAGGTTTCATTCGCTGTGTACTAAACAGCTATGAAAATGTCATTCATGCAGATTATTTCATTTTCATTTCCAACAGGACTGTAATACAAACTGGCTTTTCAGCTTGCATTCTTGTATGATTTGTTACTGTTATCTTCAGTGCTGCTTCAGTAAACAAAGTTACTAGAAAGATGGTGCAATGAGAGATGGGTAGTTAAAAGATGCATAGATGCAAGAACTGATACAAAAAGGCTGCCTAGCTCATTGGGTCGCTGGTGCACAAATAAAAATGTATGTGATTATGTGCAGAGTGTTGGTAGGCCACATATCTTTATCAGTATACAGCAAAGATGATTATCACAAACAAAAAAGTGCTGAGAATAGGTCCGGTGAAGCTGGAGTCTTTGATAGGAAATGAAGAACTTGGATGTGAATTGAGAAAACAAAGAGCACTGCCAGTCCTATTACTTTGGAGACACTGCCAAGTACAAATACAGAACACTGGGAGGATTGCAGGCTTGACTTAAAGCTTGACTTTATGCTATTTTTTCCTTTTTTCTTTTTAATAAACACATCAAATACAAGCAAATACAGAAATGTTTAAATATACTGCATTACAAATACATTTCATGGCATCATCAGATCAAAAGTAAAAAAGCACAGAAATAATGATTTCCTTGCATTCCTGTTCTAAGGAAAAGTAGACCACAGTGACAGCTCCTCTGAATACATTGTGGTAAATGACTAAGCATATTTTAACACACTTCCTGATTTTTTTTTTTTTATTATTTTTGAAAAAGCACCTGTTTCAGAACCAAATGAAGAAAGGAAAATGACAAGCATATAATCTGTATCATTCTGGTGCCAAGAAACTCCAAACCAATGGTAACCTTTTTGTACTGTGGGCCTTCTCAAAAAGATGGTGAAAGATAGCCCTAGGCTCAAGATATTTATGCCATAAATGGCTGCAGAAATGGAAAACATGAATTGCTGCTATCCCATTTTTACAGAGGTAGGAACAGTAGCACAAAGCAACTATGTAATCTGCTGAGCCACAGAAGAAAACTTGGCAAAGTCAGGAAGGAAATCCAAACTGCTAAGATCTTCTCACTTTGGCATCTCTCCGCTTCATGAAGATCTTGATTATGCAAACAAGGTCAGGATTGAATTTATAATTTTCAGAGCATAGCATGTGAGTAAACCCTGGGTTATCTCAATTGAAAATGTCTTCTAACAACAGCTGTCCTATGCCACTGTATGTCTTCGCTAAGTTTTTCTATATTTTCTTTGAAAACCATTTTTCCCTCCAGTTGTAAGGTCTAGATAATGACTCCTTTTCTGGAAACATGGGCTTATGGCTGAAGCTCTGTCACAAAAAATTGCCTAGACAATTAGTCAGAAAGTTTGAATGAACAGATATTTGCCTCTGTAGAAACATGGCCACCTCCAGGCTGACCAACCTGCCGTAATGATTGAATCTGCTGATTAACTACCGAAGTACTTAGGCTAGAAATTTTGGGCAACACTATATTCTTCACTGTTCAATACCAGTGTTTATTACATAGCACAGCTCTTCAAACTATATATTTTACTCAAAAGACTGTTTGCCAAAGACCAGTAGTTATGAGCAGGTGTTGTTTGCATGATCTTTAATAGCACAGTTTGCCTGAGAAAATAGGATAGAACTATGAAAATCATGGCTTTATAACACTGACACGTGCTTGTTATTTTTAAGAGGACAGGGGTTTCCTTTGTCAGCTCTAGCAGCTAAGAAAAACTTCACCCAGTATTGCATACATTCTGTCCTTACTGTGTGTTCATGACTTCCTCCTTCACATCTTGCCAGAACTTTGGTGTGCAAAATCCAGTCACTGAAAATTAGCTGTATTATACATGTGATGATGGAAAGCAAGCTTTGTGAGTCGTCAGAAGTAAATAATTTGTTTATTTATAATGTGCAATTCCTGATGAGAAAAAGTATTTTTTCTAAATAGGAATGGGAGAGACAGGACTGCATGTCTTTTTTAGCAGATCAGGAGTTTTCCATGAATATCTGAACTTCATGTACACTGTGGTTTATATTTTAATTGGTGCCATGAGGAAGCTGGAACTTTGCTGTGGCAATAAATAATGTGATTTAGAAATTAAATTTTCCTCCAAACAAGATTCAGATAAATTTTATCAGGGATGAAAATACTAGTTCAAGGTCAACTAAATTTTTGCAAACCCATTTTTAGCTTCACAC
>JAOEHX010040737.1:0-11752 GCA_025448015.1 Bolborhynchus lineola
GGGCGCGGGCGGGCCTGGCCGCAGGGCTCGGTGCGGCCGCGCCGGCGGTCCCTGACGGCTCCTTCTCGCCTTCCCCTCAGGGCCGAGCGGCGATGGAGGCGGCGCCCTGCGGCCGCTGTACATGGACGTTCAGGCCACCACCCCGCTGGTAAGGGCCGGGTCTCGGGGTGCCGCCGTCCCTTCCCCACCACGGAAGGGCTTTTGCCTCGGGCGGGGCCCCGCACCTCCGCTCCTGCTCTGCGGGAGCAGCGGCGGCCGCAGTTGGTGCCTGCGGGGATGGGCATTGCTTTGAGGGGCAGCGGGAACTGAGAGTAACCAAAGCACTGTAACGTTCCGTGGCTTTTGAGGACCTTGTACAGAGGAAGGGCCGGGGTGGACGGGGCTGGGAGCACCCTGCTCTAGTGGAAGGTGTCTCTGCCCGTGCAGGGGTTGGATCTGAGTGAGCTTTAAGGTCCCTTCCATCCCAAACGAGTGCGCGATTCCGTACGCTCAGAAAACCCCGTTCTTCTGGGATTGCTTTGATGCAACTGGAGGGCACAGGGTGTAATTGCCATACACTTGGCTTTGCTGGAGGCTGTGTTGGATATGACATGTAATAACCTCACGTGTGCAAGGTGTGACCTGAGCTACACCCAGACGCTGCAGGAGCGTCAGGGCAGGGTGCGTGGAGGGGACAGAAATGCTTTCCCTTCCCCGTGTCTGAGGCTGGGTGATGTGTGTCCTGCAGGATCCCAGGGTCCTGGACAGGATGCTCCCATACCTGACAGCGTACTACGGCAACCCCCACTCCAGGACACATGCCTATGGCTGGGAGAGCGAGGCTGCCATGGAGAAGGCAAGGAAGGTGAGGCTCTGGCTGTCTGCAGTGGTTTTCCTGCTGGTGAGGAAGTTCAGTGTTGAAGGAAGATGAAGAGCAGTGATGAACTGCTGCGGGTAGCTCTCTGTGGGCTGCTTTAGCAGCCTCCTCCTCACGTAGCTCTGCCATAGGAGGTTTATTGCAAGAAAAAGTACAGTAAAGGAACTGAAATGGCAGAAAAAATACTTCAGCCTCAGGAGTTTTGGCTCCCTGAGGTCACAAACTGCTGCAGTCATTGAGAGAATTCCATTTTGCATCATTCTGCTGATCTTAGATATGGGCTTTTGTAAATTGTTTAGAAAGTAACACGTCCTGCGGTTGGGCTGCTTAACTTTTATGTTCTTTTACAGCAGCCTAATGCTTAAAACCACTGCTGCTGCTGACCTTTATGTGTTTTGTATTAATGCAGCTATCTAGACCATTGCACCTGTGGCACAGCTTCCCTAGATACCAGCTGTGGTCCTTTCGAGCCTTAAGCGAGTGTTCTTGAGAACATTTTGCGTGTGTTTTGCTGCAGTGAATTCACTGTGTTTTGTCTTAACACATCAAATCTGTCTTTCAAACAGCAAGTTGCGGATTTAGTAGGAGCTGATTCAAGGGAAATTATATTTACCAGTGGTGCAACAGAAGCAAATAACATGGCAATTAAGGTAAAAGGTTTACACTGATGGTTATTCATTATGTTGAAATTATGCTCTTAAGAACTGTCCACAGTTTTCAGCAGCTGAAATGTTGATATCTTGGATTAGTTAGCAAACATTTGCATTCCTGGACTTACTGCTTGTGTTATTCTGCTGCATACGTGAAGGGAATGCTGGGATGTTTCGGCTCCCAGGAGGTGGTTTTGAGTACAAAGTATAATAACGTTTATCTTGCATGTACCAAATATAACCCTTTTGCTTAAGTAGTTAGAATCTTTATCATGAAATACAGTGGAGATGCTGATTATGAACTTGTTTCTGACTAGGACTGGGCAGTGGTTTAGCTGTTAGCGCGTGCACCATTGCATGTGACTCCCTTGCAGATGTGTTTGTCAAGCATTTCTGTTACTAGTGTCTTCTCTCAGTGAACACTTTCACAGGCTCTTTGAAAAGAGATGCTTTGGAAAACGAGTGCTGATGGAAATAGAGTGTGAATTACACATCAGTACCTTTTGGATTCGTGACTCTAGGCCCAAGAGGGAAGATCCAAATTAATTGTGTCTTGTTTCTGATCGTGGTGTGTAAACGTTGTTTCTTCAGTGATGAATGGCTAATCTCTTGTTTGTGGGTTGTGCCTGACAGGGTGTTGCAAGGTTCTATAAAGCCAGAAAAAAGCACATCATCACTACTCAAACAGAGCACAAGTGTGTGCTGGATTCCTGCCGCTCCCTGGAGACAGAAGGTTTTCAGGTCACGTACCTGCCTGTTAAAAAAAATGGGCTCATAGATTTGAAGGTGAGTTGTTTACTGACAGAAAGTGGAAGTAGTGGAGGGTTTGCTTCGTATCGATGCTCAAGAGGACCTTGCATCTTCTTAAAGAGGAAAGAATGATAAATATCACCAGGTAGAATGAGAGTCACAGTCAAATCATCACAGCTGGAGAAGGATCTGCTGTTTTGTCTGGTGCTCTAGACTTTCTCAGCTAAAAACATCCATCTCTCATCCTGCCGTTCCCTTGCTGTCATTCGTACCCCTGCAGGTGGAGCTGCTGCATACCCTGTAGAGAGCCCAGTACATGACCAGGCTAGAGCTGGCTTTGGTACAGGGGTTCAGTGGTGAAGTTTCATGACCTGAGCTACTCAAGACATCAGAGACAGCGACTGCAATACTCCCATCAGATTGCAGTCTGTGCATTGACCCTTCAGGGTGTACATGCCTCTACTCTGGGATTTAGGAGTCGTATATGCTTGTTTTGTCATCTGTGTCCTACAGTACAAGACAGCATCAGTTTTATTTCTGGCCATGTCATCTGGCTTGGAGAGATGGTGTGTGTACGTGGTGGGGAGGGGGATAAGGCCTGCAGGTGCAGAAGTGTTAGTCATGTTCTCTGGGAGCTTCATCAGACCCTTTCTTTGCATGATGCTTCCTTGTATATAGTGCAGTTCCTTTATAGCCAACCTCTTTGTTTATATGTGGCTTAAACTGTTTTGTGGGTGGTTAATTCATTACAGAAGTTCAGAGGAATGTATGAGACACAGCAAAAGCCTGTTCTGACTTGATTTAATCGAGTCCAGTGGCATGGTGCATACCAGGGTTAGGATATGCAGTTGATCACACTCCTCTTCCTTCAGGAATTTGACATTCACATGGATCAGTGCTCCTGCCAGGACTGTTTGTCAGAACCCAGGGGTTGGTAGGGGGCTGACGGGTAGGATTTGCTGGCAAGTTGAAGGTGTGCACAGGAATCTTGCTTTGCTCTTAGTCACAGCTTCTGTTTGAATATTTCCCCAGGATTTGGAGGCTGCATTCCAGCCAGATACAAGTTTGGTTTCTGTAATGACTGTGAATAATGAAATAGGAGTGAAGCAGCCAGTTCAGGACATTGGTAAGTACACCGTGGCTTCCAGAGGCCAAGGAATGTCACTTCTGCTTCATTTTACTTAATATTTTCAAAGCCAAGTGCTGCTGATGCAAAAGGTGTTGTATAGTTAAGGAATAGATAATAATACTGTCCCAAATAAAAACTTACTTTAAAAGGGAAATGTAGATGAAATTTTTTTACAGGAAGCATTACAGCAATTGCAGCACAGATCAGCTGCAGTGTTTTGTGTTTCATCCTGAATGGTATGATGGATGAAAGTATTGCCCAGGATAAATGGCCAAGTGGAGCTGACATACAAGTTACTGAACCCTTGTAGAGTTTAAGAGGAGAAACGTGCAGTATTTGGGGTGGGAAGGGATGGTGACACCCATGCTCCCCCCAGTATTGCCATATACAGTCATGAACAATTGCTTCGGAGGCTAAAAGGCTGCTGAAGAGCCAGGTTTCTGAAACAAGGAGAGGGTGAGCCAGGCTCTGAACGTACACGTGGAGAGATGGGACCTCAAAGCAGTCTGGCAAAGCGGGTCACAGTGATTCCTTGGTAACACCATGACAGTGACAAAACACATCTCCCCTCCTGCCCCTTCATATTCAAGATGTCCCTTCATAAGATGTTTGAGTTTTTAGGCAGTTTTCAGGCATCGTCTCTGCCCTGGCATTTATACTGCTTCATTCTGGAGGATGCTGCTTTTCCAGCTTGTGGCAGGCATCTGATCCTGTTGTGCAGCTGATTTTCCCTTTGTGCTTACATTGTTAAGGCCATTAGTGTTGTCCCACTCTTCAATGCCAGAGATATTTGGTGCCAAGCTCTGGTTCCCACAGTAACCACAACGCCTTGATCACAGGTCTAATAGGCCAAGACTGGGGCCTCTTACCTGCTGACCTGCTTAAACCACCTAGGCATCAGCTAGAGTAGCTCCTACGCAGCTTTAGATGCTTCTCTGTAAAAGAAACACAGCAGCACCCAACTGGTCCCTGCTGCAATCTGATTCATTGTTGGAATCATTGGAATCATCACAATTAGATGAGATAATGTGGGGTTTTTTGCATTTGTGTCTGTGTTACAGGTGAGATCTGCCGCGAGCGTAAGGTGTTCTTCCACACAGATGCTGCGCAAGCAATTGGTAAAATTCCTATGGATGTCAACAGCATGAAAATTGATCTGATGAGCATCAGTGGCCATAAGATTTATGGGCCCAAAGGTACTTACTGAAGTGCTTTTCTAGGGACTTGTTTCATGCCTACCTTAAGGTAACCACACAAGGCATGAAGTCAAACCTGTCATAGTGACTGTTACTTAAACCATAGAAAACTATTGGACTGACTTTGGAGTAGTTCAAGCACTGCTGCCAGACACAGAGCTGCAGGAAGTGGATCTTCACTGCTGATGGGTTGTGCAGTGGCTTCACCAAAGGGACAGATGCTGTTTTATAGTGGTGGCAGCATTGGGAGTTGTGGCTCTTCAGGAGTCTTCTGCTCGATGCAAAGCAGCATTGATGCTGAAGCAGTTGAAATGAAATAACTAAGTTTTAGGCCCAACTGCAACTTGCAAGAAGGAGGTCAAGAGGTAACCAGAAAGTTTAAATTTGTAGCGATTTTTGGTTGCCTTCTACTTCCAATGGCTTCTCCCCAACTCCATTTGTGCATCTGTGCAGAAAGGAGTTTAAAATCTGGCTGTGGATTTTCTAGCTGACTCCCAAATAGTAGAAGTTCAGCAATTGTCACGGTTCATTCAGTTTGTAAAAGTGGACGCAGGAAGGCAGAAATCAGGTTTTTCTGTATTCTATGTGCTATTCAGAACCTAAAGGGAAAATCACTGGTTTTTCAATATGTTGTGTTTTTCTGTATGAGCTCTGAGAGCTAAAGACATGTCCCTGGACGAGGACTTAAGTTTCAACCAGTAATTTTGGGCAGGTGACAGACATGTCATAACTTATTATGACCAGAAGTTGCAGCCATTCTTCGTGTGGTGAGTCACTTGTTAGGATAAGCCAAGGCACGTGTGATAATGAAAATCAAGTTTTTAGGTGAGGTGATGAAAGAAGGACACTGCCTGACTGTCAGATCTGGTTCATCTGATCTGCCCATTGGAAACTGGTGCTACTGATGGATCTCCCTAATGAGAAGAAAGGGAGAGGACTCCTAGGACTGGTGCTGTCTTGGTAATCCAGGGAGAGGGGTTCTAGAGCTTTCAGCCAGAAGTCAGTAAATGAGCATCAATGAATGAGATATCTGCACTTGTGCAAAGATGTGAACTTCATTTCTGCACTGGAATTGTGAGAGGGAAGGGAAGTATTTAGTCTTTAGGTGTTGAAGTACACTGGAAGCCTGAGTGAGGAGCATGAACGGCTGGAACAGACACCACTTCCTAGAGAATACTGTGCTTCTCTGTGTGTTCATTACGTTTCTCTCCAGTGAGGTGTCCAAATGTGTGTTTTCTGTGGAAGTAGGGAATGTTTCCAAGGCTTGGAATCCCTTTTCACCATTTCTGGATGATGAAACTGGATCCATCAGAACTGGATCTACACTAAGCCAGCTTTCCTCATTTTCCAGGGGTTGGTGCTATCTATGTTCGTCGCCGACCACGTGTCAGGCTGGAGCCCCTGCAGAGTGGGGGAGGCCAGGAGAGAGGACTGAGGTCTGGGACAGTACCCACCCCATTAGCAGTGGGCCTGGGTGCAGCATGTGAGGTGTCACAGCAGGAGATGGAGGTATGTGGCAGATTGTCCTGGATTCCAGAAAATAACATGAAGTGTCCAGATAAGTCTTAGGTTCCTTCCGTCTTTTTGTGTGCGTGTGCCTGAATTAAATTGGATTCTTGTGTTGTAACATCGAGTACGTGTTTTGAGATCTTCAAGGATGTTTTGGGCAGTTGGAAGGTGATTTTCAGCTTTCTTCAGTTTCTTTTTTGAAGTGGTTTGAATCTTGTTTCTCTGCAACAGATTTACTGTTGACACCTTTAGTGAAATACAGGTTTGAGTGCTTGTACTCAGCTCTCCATTCTGCACACGTTTATTAGCAGCATCTCTGAAATGGAATAAATCACTTCTATGTAATGTATATTGGAAGAAAATAAGACTTCCTAGGCCATTATTGTACCTAGTCAGTATATGTAAGTTCATGTTTTCTGCAGCTTTTCAACTAAGGATTATTTTTTCCCAGCTTGAACACTTAAGTTTATTTGCTCGGTCTGGTGTCCCATCCTCTGTGTGCTGCTGTATCTGTGGGCACCAACGCACTCCTTACAACTGGAATGTAAGAATCCTTTAATATAGTGCCAGTGGGATGCATAGGCCAGATGTCTGTATGTACAGAATCAGGCTTCTTCCTGGGATCCAGGCAGGAATCCGCCTGTATGAGCTGGGCAGTTATGGAAGCTGTGTTAGCGGCTGCACAAGCCTCACAGCTGGATTCTCTTCCTTGCCTGGCAGAGATTTGGCATTTCTAAACCAAGTAATATCTGAGACTAAAGCTTTTTCAAGCATGTAAACAAGCATGAATTGCATGTGTGTGTCTGCATCAGAGCTGATGCGCTCCAGAAGCAGTAGCATATGGTGAGGGACATTGTGTTCCAGTCTAGAACATGACACTGCATGTGGGCAGTTCTCACTGTGTAGATTATGTTGTAAAAGCAGAGTTCAGAGTCATTTGCAAGACCATGTCTTTATGTGGTACAGTTCGAGAGCTCTGAAGGAAATAAGGGGCACTTACCATAATAGATACCCTTTTGTGTTGCAGAATGCGTCATCTCACGCATTACCTGACTCGTCTTTAAACACAAAGCACTCGGTTCTTTTATGGAAGCCAATTTGGCAGCTTGCACGTACAGATCTTTCTGAATGGTTTGGGATATTTTTGGAGGCTGAGCTAGCAGGGACCAAAGTGGTAATTCTCTGTTATAACAGTCACTAGAGCAGGCAAAGCTCGATGGTTTCTTTTTCAGGTGTGTTCTTTCCCTGCTTTAACCAAACCCAGCTGCTTCACCTGCGCACAGCTGGTGACACAGAGCAGTTTCAGCGAGGTCAGACTGTGCTCTGTTATTATTCTGGTTTCTTTTCTGGTTTCTTTGCTAGTATGACCATAAGCGAATCTCACAACTGGCAGAAAGACTGGTTACAAAAATAATGAAGGAAATTCCTGATGTGGTTATGAATGGAGACAAAGAGCATCGTTACCCAGGTAATGTGAGCAGAGTCCTGAGCCCATTAGAACTGTCTGTGTTAGTGGCCATGACTCAGTAGTGCACTTTATAGAATCATAGAAGAGTCAGGGTTGGAAAGGACCTTAAGATCATCCAGTTCCAACCCTCCTGCCATGGGCAGGGACACCTCCCACTAAACCATGCCACCCAAGGCTCTGTCCAACCTGGCCTTACACTGTGCAAGTGTTGCCTTGAGGTGTAGGATTTACCCCCAGTTTCAGCTGATGGAAGTTTTATTTTCTGTTTCATTCCTTTGTAGGATGCATCAATTTATCTTTTGCGTATGTGGAAGGGGAGAGTCTGCTGATGGCTCTGAAAGACGTGGCTCTCTCTTCAGGAAGGTAGGTGGAATGTGTGGGCAGCGTAGCAGTGAATTTTGGAGAGAAAATGACGTCTGCTGATGGAGGTACAAACTAAGGGGTGGTCTCTGTGCCCTATATCTGTGTATTGGGTTACTGAGTCAGCCTGGCATTGATTTCATTCTGAGATGTTTAAATGCCACATTTCAAGTGAAGGTCAAATTTCCTCACCCTAAAAGAAAAAACTGAGCAAAAAAGACCCCAAACCCAGGAAAACCAATCTAGAAATTTCTACCTGCCAGCCCTGTAGACTGATTACCTGTGATAGCCTTGACATATAGCTGACAGTGACTCACTCATACTGAAGGCTGCCAGCATTTGAGCAGTTTCTGTCCTTCAGTGGGATTTCACACCAGTGGCGATCGTAACTGCCCAGACAAATACTGGAACTAAATTAGCTCATATGGCCTGTGTTTAATGCAAAAGCAGAAAAAAAACTGAATACACTTCATGGAGCTCTGTTGACTCTACAGGAGCAATGAGTAACATTTCTAAGACAAGCTTGATGCCTCTGGTGCAGTTAATGGAGTGTGCAGATGCCCTCCTTCCCTCACCTATGGGAACAAAGTGGTCAGCAGATCTTGATTCGCCATGCGTTGGCACTGGGAATGGGAAGAACAAGTCTGCACATGACTCTGAAGCTGAGCACTTCTGTAATTTGAAAGTCTCTCTGAGACTCTGCTTTGTGCTGCGTGTTGCAGCCTGTGAAAGTTGAGTAACGGCATGGAACCAGTTTTGCCTACTGCTCAAGATGGAAGTTCTCTCTGCTGCTGACAATAACTGGATCATCTTGCTCTGGATTCCTCTGTGCGCTGTTTTTCCTTTATTTGTTGTGCTGCCAAACAGCAACTTGTAAAGGCTTTTTTAATGTTCTGGCTGTTTGTTTCCTTCTCTGGCTAGTTCTATCTTGGCTCCTTTGTCTTTTTTATACAGCCTTCACTTCAGCCACCTCTTCGTCTGCATTCCCACAGATTCTGCTTGGCTTTGCATTTATTCTTACTGTTTTATCTGTGTTCTCTCTTCTTACTTGTTACCTCATGATTCTGATCTATAAACTTCATTCCTCTCTGATACCCTCCTGTTCCTTCTTTCTCTTCAGCAGCAGAAATACTACTCTTCTTGCTCGTATTCAGGGTGGTTTCCAAGAGGCGAGGAAGCCAACACAGGTGGTTGTAAAAAGTTCTAGTAGCATGAAATGTCTGTGAGTGACCTGTTCTTTCCTGGAGGAGGTTAGGGAAGTGGTACTTCAACGTGGCATCTGCATGTGAACAAAAGCTTGACAGTTGCCTTCCCTTTCTCCAGTGCTTGTACATCAGCTTCTCTGGAACCTTCCTATGTTTTGCGGGCAATCGGAGCAGATGAGGACTTGGCTCACTCATCTATAAGGTGTGTGGAGTGGTCTTTCCTAATGCTTCCAAATGTTTTTCTTTTCTGCCTAAAAGTAGGTGGTGGATTTGTTCTAACCCTCCTTATGTGCGTAGTTCTAGTCCTTGATGGTTTTCTTTTGGTTTAGATTTGGCATTGGTCGTTTCACTACAGAGGAGGAGGTGGACTACACAGTGCAGAAGTGCATACAACATGTTAAGAGGCTGAGGGAAATGAGGTGAGCTGCCATGTTACTTCTTCAGTGTGGTATTAAGAGTTGGATTTAGTTGAAAGTAATTGTTTACCTCAAAAATCTGGTGCTGTCTCTGTGTAAGCAAGCAGAGTAGGAAGAGGAGTGATCCTAACAGTAATGGCAAATAAGGAAACAGTCTCCCAGATCTCGCCTTTGTCAGGGAAAGAATGCAAGTAGGGCAGGCACTCAGGGCAGTACCTGGAAGTTTCTGAGCCACAGATGGTATTACTGGGTTTATGTATCCATAAGTTGTTTTATTTTGGTGAAAGTGGAAGGCTCCTGACTCATCTGAACAGTGTCAAATGCGAGGGCTCTGTCTCTGAGACACCAGTACTTAATGCCTAAAGCGGGAGCAGGGCATGAGGTGGAGAATCTGCTCTCCTACCTCTTGTATTTTGGGCAGAGGACACAGTTGAGGATGATCACCTGAAGCTCACTGACCTCCAGAAGGGCAAGGCATGTAGATGGGTACCTCCTGTCTTCTTGTGCAGCTGATAAAGTTGTCTGGTTCTTACTGTTGATGTCATCCTTTGTGTTTTAACCCTCCTTTTTCTCCTTTCTTTACAGCCCTCTCTGGGAAATGGTGCAGGATGGAATTGACCTCAAAAGTATTAAATGGACTCAGCACTGAGAATACATCGCTATCTGTGGACTAGATGTGGATTAAAATGTATTTTCTGTACATTCTTGAGCAACTTATGCAGCACTTCTGATTTTTGACACTTGTGATTTGTCTGGAAAATGACCATTTCTGATCACAGAGTCTAAGAAGCCAAGAATGGAAATTAGTCTTTATCCTGGAGACAGGCAGGATGATTTACCGCCCACTGCATTTATACTGACACACAGAAATTTATGCTAAAGCAGAATTAATTTGTCCATGTATTTTCTGATAAGAAAATGAAATCAGTGTATTGTTTGTGGGCAAATGGAGTCCTGGTGAGAGGAGCACCCATGTTGCTGTTCCCCTGCAGCCAGGCTGCTGATTCCTTCTGCTTGAGGCAGGCATCCTGCAGCAGCCGCTGCCTTTGTGCTGCTCAGATGTGTTGTATGGTGAGAGATCCTCAGGTAGGAGTCAGCTCAGCATTTCTAGAGGAAAAGGATGCCTCAGTGTGGCTATGTGCCTTCTCAGTTAAGTTGTATGTGCAGAAGTTGTATGTTTCTTAAACAGAATATTTGTAATGCTTGTTCAGACCAGTGTGCATTAATCCTGAACATCCTCTGTGTTACAGAGTTTGTGGTGCAATGGTGATGCACTTTGCTGCCCCCTCCATTGTGTTTTTCCATGCACTTTTCTTCTCAGTAAGGAAAGAAAACTGGAATTACTGCAGGAGGGGAATAGGCGGAATATGTCAGCTTCAGATGCAGCACTAGTTCGGTTGGAACATGAGTGGTAGCGGTGGTGGGCAGAGCAGATGAAGTGCAATGTCTTAATGCAGTCTGGGTTTTTTTGTTGTATGTTTTCCCCTCCCTTCAAGAGCCTTTGCTGTCACTCACAGTTTGCCTATGGGCTGTTGGCTTCTGTCACTTCAGGGAGTCCTGCCTGGTGGAGGCTGTTTGTTTTGTCTGGAATTTATTCTGTGTAACAGACTGTACTTCTGTTTGACTGGAGACTTCCATGGGAATCCATTCCCTGCAGATAGTGGGGAAAGTGTCTGTTGAGCAGGGTTTGATGAGATTAATTCCTATCAGTGTTTTTCCTTTCTTACCTTTGTTGATCTTTCCAGTAGGAAACTTAACCCTGTATTGCAAAGTGCCTTTGTTTCAGTTGCATGAGCAGACAGCTTTCAGTCGGTTTTGTTGACTGATTGATGCTGTATTAGCTGCTGAATGTAATACAGACAGTATGTCTTCAGTTCTGGATGGCATCTACCTCGAGGATGAGCCGTGTGATGTAAAAGCTGAAGTCTCACAAGGTAGATTGTGTTACAGAAGCTTGTGCTTTCTTTGTTACCAAGGACAGACCGTCTAGTTGTAATGCAGAGCTAATCCTCAGTTGTTCTGTTTGAAATTACTGGCTTTAGCAGTTTCAGTACTGTAGGGCTGGCACCTTATATTTCATCACAACATTTTTTAAACTGCCATATACGTAAATAGGCTTTAGAGGTGGTGTCTGGGTTATGGTTTATTCTTGGGCTTTACATGTTTTCTGGATTAAGCATGTGGTAATGTTTTCCCAGTATGTTTTAGAACTG
>JAOEHX010040737.1:14712-38550 GCA_025448015.1 Bolborhynchus lineola
GGGGCTTGTCCCGTGCGGGCTCGGCCGGGCGCCGGCGGCTGCTCCTGGCCCGGCCCCGGGGGACGGAGCGAGGTGGACGCTCCGCAGTTTGCGGGGATAAGGTTCCTGGTGCCTGCGGCGTTGCCACCGCTCGTCGGGGTTGCCCCGTAAATATCAGCGGAGTTGCCGTGTAGTAATGTAACGCTCCTATCACTAAAGAAATCATCTCTGTAAGAATTCGGGTCTCCAAAACCTCACCGAACTAGTGTTGAAATGGGTCCTAGAAGTACACCAGGAACCTGTGGGAGCTTTCTTTCAAAACACTCTTGGCTCCAGGTTTAGTTGATCTTAAACTTACCCATTCTTAGTGATTTTCTTACCCATCTGCCGGGGTTAGGTAGAAAAGTCGGCAGGTTTTTCCTTAGCGGACTCTTAAGGTGCTTCCATTGACTGTTTGTGTCCAGGGGATGGTGGTGCTTTCTCTGTAGCTGGTAGGGTGGTGTGGAGTCTCCCATCCATGAAGCCCCAGAGCTGTGGTGTCAGCGTTGTGTGGGAGCACCCGTGCTGTAGTCCATGTTATTAGTTAATATGCTCTTGTGCACCGGGTTGATTGAAAGGATGGCTTTATCTCAGGAGTGATGGACGATTTTCTTTAAAATTGAGAGAATTGAGAGTTGCAAACGAAAATAGATGGTGTTTGGTGGAAAGATCAACGCAGCAGAGTGGAGGTTTGCACCTTTTCTGAAGAACGCGGCTTGGTTTTGTTTGTGTTTCACTTTATAGCGCGTTGTCTTGGTCCGCTGCGAATCTTCAGCTTGTTCTCGGTGTTGTGAAGAGGAACATATGCAATGCTGTGGTTGCTATAACTGGAAATACACCAAATGATTTGGGGTTTTGTTCCAAATGGAAAGTTCCTTGTGCATGAAAGATATATCTTGAAGCAGGTGTGGTTTTGGATTAAACTGTTTTCAGGTGACTGCATTCTTTTCTGCTTTGTAAACTACTGTTTGACACTGCTAGATACGAAAGTATATAGTTGAATCCTTATAATGCAGGATTACCTGTTTCTCCTAAAGGTCTAATAATAATAAAACCCCTCGTCTTTCCCTAAATACATTTGCCTTTGTAACGTAAGTGAAGAGTGTAGTTGTATCTTTCTCGCTTGTAAGTCTGCTCTTCATGTCCTGGAAGATGTGTGTATATCTGTGTTTGTTTTAATTCCCTCTGTTAGGGAGTTTGTGGATGGTTTGGTAGTACTTCTTCTAAATTCACTTTGGTAATGATGCTTGTAACTGAAAAAGGCTTTTTCTTGGGGGTTGTTTGAGGAGGAGGCAGTTATCTGTCCTTGGTGTGATTCATTCCTGGATAGTTTTCCAAAGAATCGCAGTTTTAGTATGAAGTGGTCTACTAAGCAATGAAAGCACAAGAGTTTCCCATCCCTTCTTTAGATATCAAAGACATTTGTTGCCACTTAAAATGCTTGGCTCTTCTATTGTGTTGTAAATGAAAGAAGACAATTTTTCTAACAGAACAGAAAAATTGGGTGTTTGATCAGCATTTGGGTAATGAAATTATAGATTACAACTGAAAATACAATACCTCCATGGGATTTCGTACTGTGTGCTCTGTAGAGGTGACCGCCTTGCGGTGGCTGTGAAATGTCACTTAGTTTCGCCAGTTTGTGACTCTTGAAGGATTCCCCATGTGCAGCTATAGGGAGCTTTTCTGAGGTGGCTTTTATGTTGCTTTGTTCAAGTAAGAAGATACACAGGTGGAGGAAGGAATATCATTATGGAGTAAGGGTTTGTTAAGCTTCAGGGGTTTCAAGTATTGAATTCTTGTTCTTTGCCTTTGAAACAATGATTTGTTCAGCTCTTGGTGATGGGAATATTTGAAAGATTCTTTGAATGCTTTCTGGTTCTTTTTATATCCTTTGTGGGAGGCACGTTCATGTCGTGAAGCCATACAAAAACTGCAGCACAGTTGCCGACAAGTCACACAGGGATAAGGTATTAAAAAATGCAGTCTTGTGGTTGCTCAATGGTCAGTGCCTTGTGGTGGTCGCAGGTTTGAACTTTTCTTTATATACAGTTCTTTGTGGACTGTTCCTGCTGTTGTGTTGCCTGCATTGATTTTTGCCTCCATTTATTCTTTATTGCAGTCTAAAAGTTGGTTTTATTGGTTGCCCACAGGATTGGCTTGGCTTCTGCTTCTTGTTAAGAAAAAAAACATCTGTCTTTGCAGGTAAGAGCCTTTGAATTGAAGACTTCTTTATATGCATATTAAGTATATCTTAAGATATATTTGAAGCTTTTGGTATCTGTCAATTGGTGTCAAAACATTTGGGTCAAATGATCTACAGCTTAGTCTCTGAGTCCCACTGGTGATGGTGGTTCTGGCAATGTTGTTCTTGTAAACAGAATTTTCTGCCAAACTAATGTTTTGTTGTTTCATCAGCATGTGGTAGTCTGGAAAATTCTGCCAGTGATTTTGCACTGTTAGAAAACAGAGCTGCTTTGCTGCAAGCCACAAGTCTGCATGTTTCTAACTGTTGGAGTTTAGATGTGTACAGTGGGTTCTAAGTAGGTTTTGCAGCATTTAAAGGGCTTGGATAGTTTCAAATTAGCTCTGTGATGTGACTGTCTTAATGTAACAGGTTGATTTTCAGCCTTTAACAAAACCCAGAAAGGCAGAACTGTAGTCTGCAGTTCTAGCTTTTGCTAGACAGTCTCAGGCTGGATACTTAAAATTTCTCCTACAATACCAGTCTTACTCCAGTTCTTAATCTTCATTCAAGAATTGCCAAACATACTGTGTATGTGCATGTGTGTACCGTGTGGGTATTGTACTTGAGTGCTCCCCAGGGGCTAGGCTGAGTCTTCTAAACTTAAACTTGAGCAGTGTATGTCTTAAACAGCTAGTCTGGTGTGCTTAGCAGTTTATGTTTGTAGCCAAATTATTCTTATTTGAATGACTAGCAGATAAATGGAAGAAGTAGCATTGTCAACTTGTATACCTTTTTAGAGTGTAATGCAGTGGTTTTAGAATCATAGAATCAACCAGGTTGGAAAAGATCTTTAAAATCACCCAGTCCAACCTTCAGGCCATGACTGCGAAGTCCACCACTAAACCATGTCACTAAGGGCCTCATCCGCACGGTTTTGAACACTTCCAGGGATTGTGATTCCACCACTTCCCTGGGAAGAAGGTTTTACGGATGTTGCTGTCAAGACATACTCATGTGATTAAGGTTCATCAGATGAGTTGAATCAGGTTGATTGTTGGCAGCCCTTTCCTCTCCAGTTTTGATCTCGGCTTGCTAATGGGGATGGAGTATCTGTAGTACAACTCCTGGATTTTGTGCTTCTGGTCTCTCTAAAGATGTACCAAACACACAAAATGACCACAAACTCTACTTTTGCCTTAAAGGATCTCTTTTTTTACAGGGGGAAAAGCAGAGAAACACCTCTAACAGTCCTCCAAAAAGCCTTCAGTGCACACTTGACAGGCGTGTAGCCTGTTCTGTGTCTGAAGTTAATGTTGCCTCTGTTGATATTGCCTATGTTGATCTTTACAAATGATTGGTGAAATATTTGAGCAGGCTTTGCTTTTCCTTAGTTGGAAAGTTTGAGTGAGTGGGTTATTGTCTCCTAAGTGCGTTTTGGAAAGAAGCAGACTTGTAAGTGTTTAGGAATGTGAAACTTGGCCCTTTTGGTCCTTGTGAGTTTTCTTTAGATCACAGGAGTGGTACTAATGCTTCGTCAAAGCATTAATATCCTGAAAAACTTGAAGCAGTTATGTTTTGAGTTGACAAAATATTCTTTGCCCAAAATACATGATGAGGGAAGTCCTTAAAATCCTTTGTACCATGCTACTGTTAGCTCTAGCTTAATCGCAGGCATTTGCTTCATATCATGCATGGGATTAGCTGTGCTGAAGTCATTGCAGCTAGCTTCTCTAGCAGGTATATGTGTAAGCAGCTGTTTAGGGTTGGGGTTTTTTTTTTGTCAATAGTGACTTAGTAGATCTGAATAGGATACTTGGTAAGAAAACCTCAAGATAGTCTGTTAGCGTTTATAGTGGAGGTTTGGATTTAGTGCAAGATTGAAACACTTGTATTATCCTACAAGTTATATAAGTGTTCAGATGCTTGAACTCTTTAAGAATTCTTTTGTGACCTTATCTATTAACTTGTTTTCTGGGCTAGATTCATGGAATCATTAGTAAATGCAGTTATCCAGTAGGTATCAGTTCTGCTGCAGAATGTATGGTGTTCTAGACCAGCAGATCTGAGCTGAGAAACCTTCTTGAGTTGCCTTTGTTCAGCAAAATCAGGTCATCAACCCTTTTGCATCAGTAAGGAAATAACTACAAGTGTATCTCCCATTTAATGCATGAAACCTAATGCCTTAACTCTTGATGCATAAACATTTCTGGAATTCATTTCTTTGTATAACAGGCAATAGAGGAAATATAAACCTCCTACCAAGATTTGCTATTAGCAGTATCTTAGTTCTCAAAGCGTAGGAACAAAACTAGGAATGCCTTTATACCATTTATTGGGGTTAGGATCATCTAATTCAAAAGCAATCCTGTAGCATCATGTAGTAAACTTAGTAAACTTCAGTTTTACAGTACCCTTTAGGATGACTCTTTTAAAGCAGGCAGAATTTTCATTAGACATTGCTTTCAGAGATTGCTATCAATGTCAGGCAAATTTAAAGTAAAACTACAGAATCACTTGAGAATCCTGTTTTAAAACAGCGCAGTAAGTCTTACATGCTTTCTTGAATGTGTACATAGTGTGATAGTTGCTGCTCTGAGCTGTTCCTTTTCAGATGGGCCACTTATTTTGCTGCTGGAAAATGGTTGGGCAGTGAACTGGAGAACAAAGTTAAATGTGTCACTGTAGGAGCTGAATGCCAGGATGTTGCTTTGTTACCTCACCATGGAGACGGGAAAGTTGCTTTAAAAAAAGAGTCATCTCTGAGGCTTAGTTTATATTCTTCCTGTTGCTGCCTTCCCTTGGTGGGGGATTAGGGGGTTTCTTAGTGGTATGTACAGATAGATTTTGTTTAGATTGTCTCATGTTTGTCTTGCAAGTTCCAGTCTCTCTTTCAAGATGGTATAGTAAGGAGTCAGACTGTTGTATGCGGTTGCTGGAGCAGCAGAGCTGACTTTGTGCCAATGGGCTTGTCTGCTGTTTCCTTGAGGGAGAAAGGTCCTCTGGCTTTCCTGGAGTCAGCTGGGTGTGGGCCAATGCCCTGTAATACCCTGGTATGTTGCTTGAGTTCATTAGTGTATGAAAGGGGTTAGCTCTGGTTTATTGGGCAAGAGAACAAAATACTTAAGTACCCATTTAAGTAATCTGAAGTTCAAAAGAAAAAGTTGCTTTTTTTTTTTTTTTTTTTAATCCCTGTAGAATTGTTGCTCTTGTTTTTGTCAAGTACTGAATTCAGCCTTATGGGCGTGGTTGAATTGTTGGATAATGGCTTTCTTTACCAAGTACTTAAGGATGTATTCAAGATGTTACCTAAAGTGATTGGAAGACCTGGACAGGCAAATGTTGTCAGGCAAAGATTCAACTGTGTGTGGGGATACAATGCTTAGCTGAATGTAAAATGTTGGGAGGCTGTTGCTTACTGTATTTGGTCACGGCTGGTATATGACCAGAAGTCTTTGGTGCACTGCCTCCTGGTGTTGCATTGTATCATCTGGTTGGGCTTCATGATCTTAAAGGTTTTTCCAACCTGAATTATTCTATGATCTGGTTAATCCTTGATTTCAAGTGCTTAATTAGCAGCCTTTGTATGTGACCAGTGGGAGCCAGGTTTCCACACAGATATTGAACTTGCTTGTACTTGAGAAGTCAAGAAGTTTCAGAGATGAAGTGGCTCAGGTGAAACAAGGTGCTGCTGCTGGTGGCTTAGGAAGAGAGGCTGGCTTCTGAACTAGTGACTTGTGATAGTATTAATATGACGCTTTCAGTCTTTACTGGAAGTTTGTCAAGAATAATTGAAAATTGCCTACTCTCCTGTTTATCTTGAACTTCTGATATGACCTCAGGCTCTTCTGTAAGATGTGCATGAGGTAATTGTGCTCTAATGTTCAACATTGATTTTATGCTTCCACTCGTCTCAGCTGCGGAGGCAAAAGCCGTTTACTTGTGCCTGAGACAAGGTGTAATACTAAGCAGAACATCTGCAGCAATTACAAAGTGCCTTGCTCTGGAAGTTGTAAAGGCCAAGTATCAAGCTAGGAAATGCATAGATACTAATTTAGGTGAGGTCTGTATACTCACAAAATGTCTGGGGCTAGTTTATAACTGTTAATAGCTTCATGCTTACCTGGACCTCCTACCTTTGCTATGAGAAATACGGAAGATCAGGATCGTCTAGATGGCTCCTGTCAGATGATGCGAGTCTCACTGTTGCTAGGTGTCCATAACAGGTTTTTGTTTGTAAATAACACACCCTTATGTTCTCAGTTGTCTTCACCTGCCAGGAGATAAAATCCCTCTCCTAGGGAGAGAGAACTCTTTATTTCCTATAGGTGTGCTTAATTTTCTGCAGTCACTTTGCCAGGTACAGCAGATACCGTATATATCAGTGTATGGTAAATTGATTTTGTTTGCTTTGCTAAAATACTCATTTTGGTTATGTTCCATTAAATACTCATCTGTTGATTTTTGATGTTACTTAGGTGGTTTGGGTTTTTTTCTTGCTTTTATTTTTTACTGACACTTGTGGGTCTCAGTTTAACAGTTACTTTGGAATTCCTAGTGAAAAAATATACCGATGATGTTGGTAAATGTTTTAATACTTCAATCTGTATGAAGTAAATGTGAATAAGGAACTTGGAATGTGAACATGCTTAATCTTTGCAAGATGTTGTTAGGTGTATGTAAAGAAATGTGGTGTCTGTAGGTAATTGCATGGTGTCATAAACAGTAGTCTGACATGGCCGTTGCCTTTTCTCATCTGCAGGTGTGTGTTGTTTCAGCGCAGCATGGCTGTGGTCATCCGCTTGCAAGGTCTCCCGATTGTGGCGGGGACCATGGACATTCGCCACTTCTTCTCTGGATTGACCATCCCTGATGGGGGCGTGCATATTGTAGGGGGTGAACTGGGTGAGGCTTTCATCGTTTTTGCCACTGATGAAGATGCCAGGCTTGGTATGATGCGCACAGGTGGTACAATTAAAGGGTCGAAAGTAACGCTGTTGCTGAGCAGTAAAACTGAAATGCAGAACATGATAGAACTCAGTCGTAGGCGTTTTGAAACTGCCAATCTAGATATGCCACCAGCAAATGCTAGCAGGTCGGGACCCCCACCTAGTTCTGGAATGAGTGGAAGGGTTAACTTACCTACTACTGTACCTAACTTTAATAATCCTTCTCCTAGTGTAGTAACTGCTGCTACTACTGTGCACGAAAGCAATAAAAACATACCCACATTTTCTACTGCCAGTATGGGGAGTGCACCTCCAAATCTTGGGAGTACCTTTGGTAGCCCAACGTTTAGCTCAACTATACCTAGCACAGCATCCCCAATGAACACAGTACCTCCTCCACCAATCCCTCCCATCCCAGCTATGCCGTCTTTGCCACCAATGCCTTCTATTCCCCCTATACCTGTTCCACCTCCTGTACCCACTCTGCCTCCTGTTCCTCCGGTTCCTCCAATACCCCCTGTGCCCCCTGTACCTCCAATGACACCTATGCCTCCCATGTCAGGAATGCCTCCTATGAATCCTCCACCCGTAGCACCTTTACCTGCTGGAATGAATGGGTCTGGAGCAGCAGTGAATATGAACAGCGGCTTGAATCCATTGTTTATTGGTCCCATGAATCCTGTAAATCCTATCCAGATGAATTCTCAAAGTAGTGTCAAGCCAATTCCAATCAATCCAGATGATTTGTATGTCAGCGTTCATGGAATGCCCTTTTCTGCAACAGAATCTGATGTGAAAGACTTTTTCCTTGGGCTCCGTGTGGATGCGGTCCATATGCTGAAGGATCATGTAGGTCGGAATAATGGAAATGGACTAGTTAAGTTTTTTTCTCCTCAAGATACATTTGAAGCACTGAAGCGAAACAGAATGCTGATGATTCAGCGGTATGTTGAAGTTAGTCCTGCAACAGAGAGACAGTGGGTGGCTGCTGGAGGCCACATAACTTTCAAGCAAACCCTGGGTCCCTCTGGGCAGTCCCACCCACCTCCTCCCCAGGCTCATTCTAGGTCCAAATCTCCTAGTGGACAGAAAAGGTCACGGTCGAGATCGCCCCATGAGCAGGGTTTCTGTGTCTATTTGAAAGGTCTTCCCTTTGAATCGGAGAACAGACATGTGATAGATTTTTTTAAGAAGCTGGATATAGTTGAAGACAGCATTTATATAGCTTATGGACCTAATGGGAAGGCGATTGGAGAGGGGTTTGTTGAATTCAGGAATGAAGCTGATTATAAAGCAGCTTTGTGTCATCATAAGCAGTACATAGGGAATCGCTTTATTCAAGTTCATCCAATTACTAAAAAGGCAATGTTAGAAAAGATAGATTTGATTCGTAAAAGGCTGCAAAACTACAACTATGACCAGAGAGAAATCCTCTTGAATGCTGAGGGAGATGCAGGCTCGCCAAAATTGTGTGCACATATATCTAATATTCCATACAACATAACAAAAATGGAAATCCTTCAGTTTCTAGAGGGACTGGCAGTAGAAGAAAATGCTGTACAGATTCTTGTTGATAATAATGGGCAAGGTTTAGGACAAGCGCTGGTTCAGTTTAAAGCTGAAGATGATGCTCGTAAGGCAGAACGTTTGCACCGTAAAAAACTGAATGGAAGAGATGTTGTTTTGCGTTTGATAACTCTAGAAGAAATGAGAGACATTGAGAGAAACCCACCGTCTCAAGGGAAAAAGCTACTGAAAATCCCGATCCAAGGAAATGCAGCTGTGCCGGGAGCACAGGGTTCTGGTGGGGATGAGCATGCTTTCTTGGGGGGCAATTCAAAAGATGCAAACAATGGTCCTCCGTTTAATTTCCCTGGTAACTTCAGTGGGTCTGGCTCATTTGGTCCCCCTCTGCCTCCGCCTGGAGTAGGTGGTTTTCCCGATTCTAGACCAGGACTGCCTGCAGTTGCAACTAGCGGTTTACCTGGTGCAGGTGTTGAGGTCCCAGGTTTTGCGGGTGGCCCTGGCAATTTGAGTGGACCAGCAGGTTTTTCAGGGGGTCCTCAGACTTTCGGTAACGGTCCTGGCAATGTAAGTGGACCCCCTGCCTTTGGTGCTGGTCCTCCAGGGATTGCTAGTGGTCATGGGCATATGAGTGGACCTCCAGGGTTTGGACCTGGACCAGGAAATATACATGTTGGTGGACCCCCTGGTTTTGCAACAGGCTCTGGGAAGCCAGGACCAACTGTTATTAAAGTGCAGAATATGCCCTTTACTGTTTCGGTGGATGAAATTTTGGATTTCTTTTATGGTTACCAAGTGATCCCTGGTTCAGTGTGTTTAAAATACAATGAAAAAGGCATGCCCACTGGAGAAGCAATGGTTGCATTCGAGTCTCGTGATGAAGCTATGGCAGCAGTTGTTGATTTAAATGACAGGCCTATAGGCTCCAGAAAAGTAAAACTTGTTTTAGGGTAACTGTTAATATGAAGTAGTTGTAGAATAGATATTCATAGTGCTGTGATAAATGCATCCGGATTGGTTTTTATAGTATTTCCAGGCTAGAACCTGTGGATTGTTCAAATTGTAAAACAGATGGGTTTTGATAAGACAGAGCACTGAGTTAACCATTGCGTAAGAGCCACTGCGAGGAGAGATGCGCAGTGGATTTTCCTGTACAAGTCTGTGGAGAAGCCAGACAGATTCTTATTCACCAGAGAAGTTTGGTAACCTTTACTGGTCACAGTGCTTATCAAGGAGTTTAGATTGGTTTTACGTAGTTTTGGATAAGGGAAATAGATGAAGTCAGTGAAGCTCCTCAGTGGGTGCTCTTGCAAGCCATTGTAAAATAGATAGCTATTTCTAGATTTGGTTAAAAGCTGGCTGAATTTGCTTTGTTTACAGGTCAAAGCTTTGTTTAAAGTCCTGATTTTACTCTGCAACCGAACGAATTCTCAGTGTACACAGATTAATTGTTTTGTGTATGTATCTTTACTTTTTTCCAAGATTCTCACTGTATGAACAGTTGAATTATGCCCATTGCTGATGTGTCTACCAAACTAATTCCTATAAGTATGAGCAGAATCGTTCTGTAAAACTCAAGCTGTTCTTTGTGGAATAACCTTTAGTTATTTATATATTGCAATTATAACTGTGCAGAATAAGACTTTTGCCACAAGTATAGCTAACCTCAACCATTATCATATGAGTTTTGTAGTACACTTAAAACATTTTCAGTAGAAGTAACAACTTGAAAAATACTCATTATTGTTTAAGTAGCTTGATTTGTTAGGATTACATGAATCAGTTGGGATAGGATCTTTGACACTAGTTGGATATTGATGTTGTATTTCTCATGTGTCTCTTGAACTCCTTACATAGAGTCTCTGCTAAGAGAACCAAAGTGGTGATTATTTGTAGAAGATTGGAGTCCAGCTAAAGTGTTAAATTAGTTTATATATGAAAGAAACTCTTTATCTTCAGCAACTCTGTCACGAATTACTGCTATGGGTGAATTCAGAGATAAAATTTATTTTTCTCCAAAACTTGAAAAGACTGAGTTTACTATATATTTTTGCAATAAAGTTGTGCTGTTGTATTCAAAGTCTGTATAAGAGTTGCCATTTTCTTTGCTGTGCAGTAAAACCTTCCGTGGAAAACCAGCGAATTGAAAAGGAAGTAATTGCACAAGTGAAAAGTAGACTTTTTTTTGGTTCATCCTTGCTTGGCTTATGATAAATTTTAAGACTTGGACATTGCCTGAAAAAATCCTGCTGTTCCCTGCAAATCATTGTACTTAAACATAGTAAACTTTAAACTGTTTTGTTTCCTGGACAAGAAAAACAGTGCCTTTTGGTGTTGCATATCATGGAACACTGAAGTGTATGGTCAGGCAAAATTGAGAGGTGCAAGTGGCAACAGTTTTATTCATGTGGTGTGTAGGAGAGATTTGCAATCCTGTGCAGCGCTGCATCCTGAGAGGATTTCCCAGGACAGGAATGTGTGGAAGGATTGTATAAAGGTGTACTTCAATAAAGAGGCGGTCGCATTACAAAGATGCTTCTGTAATTCATTAGCGTGATTTTGTTTTGACAGATTATAGGTGGTCCCAACTTTTGGAAAAGTCATGTGATTTGTATATACTGTTCAAAATTAAGCCTCCTGTTAATAAAACTGTCTGTCTCTGAAGCTTCATGTTATGCGTTTCAACAGTCTTTGGGAGTAATGTTTCAACAGCAGATCTTTGTTTCTTTTATTTTCCTTTTGGAAGTCTGAAAGTCCCCTTGCTGATGGCAGAAGGATGTGATTAGGAGTCAAGCCTTTCAGTTTACCTTTCCAATTTTGCTCTTTGTTTCTTTTTTTTAACAACTTTTATTAAAGTTTCACACTATTGGAGTTATTTGGGTGCTTGTTTCTTCATGTTTCACATTAGAATAAAATACTGAAAAGGAAAACTTGGCTTCATTGTTCACAGCCTTGATTTAAGATCTTGGTGTGTGTTGACTGGTGGAAACTGGTGGTAACAGTTTTCAAGTTCCAATGGATCACAACGGTGCTTGCCTTGTTGTGAAACGTAATTAAACTCCCAGTGTCTGGAGTTAAATGCACAGTTCTTTGTTAACTGTCCTTTGATTTCATGTCTAGATCCTCTTGGTCATGGGTACAGGTTTATTAGGATTTGCGTTAGTCACAGTGTATGCTGCGAACCATGCTTGTGTGCCTGTCCCTGAGGACTTTCTGAAAGTGCAGGTTTGTTTTGGGAATCTTTCATTTTCTGAGTCTTGATTTTATTTTATGTTATTTTTTTTTCTGGATTAAGATGTTTAAATGCTTATCTGAGAAAATACGCAAAGCAGTACAAAAAGCCACTATTGTGTGGGACATTGACATGGATGGAACAGTTATGTGGAGGACTTGGGGTGGGGAAGGGGCTCCTAATAGTGCCAAGGAGTTGATGCTCCAGGGTTTTCAGCATAAATTAATAAGGAAATAGCCCCTCTTCCTCGAGAATAGGCTCTTGGAAAATAAGAAGTTGTAGGCACTATCAAGTGTTTCTTGCAAATAGGGGAAGTTTTCAATAACGACTGGCTTTCATGTTAGAAGCAGCCTTAAGCTGTGTGTTGCTCTAAATTATGAGGGATACTCTTATAGTGACAGAATACACTGCTGGATTTGATAAAATTCCTTACTTCACACGTGTGTGTGTTTGTGGACAGCCTTAAAAAGGAGGGGTAGGACCTCTGAGGTCCCTTCTCCGGTATGCAAGGGATGAACTACTCTTGAATATTCCCTTTGATCCTGGCTGCTGATACAAGGTGGCAACAGAAAGAACTGGGTAAAGGACACTGCTCAAATTCGCAGTTGTTTTGGCCTTGATGCTCTGAGTGTCAGAAGCTGACATCCTGCTTAGTCTCCTTGGAACAATGCACTGGATGCCCCTGATGTCCCAGTTTCTTCCAAGTTATGTTAAGAAGGTACTTGGGTATATACAACTGGCTAAGTTGATGTTTATAGCAGCTCCTTAAGTGTTAGTGGCTAAAGTACTACTTCTGAAACAAGTGATGGAGTGTTATATTCACAAGGTAATATGTGTTGAACATACGTATTTTTGCTGTCCCATTCACAAGAGAAAGTATGACTAGAATAAACTATATAGTGACTAACTTGTAATGTATATGGAAGAGCTGCTCTGGTTAGATGAGGGTGACTTTAAAGTTACCCAGTTTTCAAGCAGTTATGTGTGAATGTCACAGTTGGATTTTATTTTAAGCACACGTCAGTCCTGTAACATCACAGACAACATTAAAGCCGGTTCCTTATTGATGAATCATTGTTGCCATGTTCTAAATGTGGATTTATGAAAGCTTTGAGGCTTTATACACTTAAAGAAGAATGAGGGATACTGCTTTTTTATTCTAAGTAGTGTTCCTTGCATAGCATTTAAGGTTTTCCTTGAATGTCTATGCTCTGAATTTGTTGTGAGTGGAGAGGAAGGTCGATGCAAAAATGGAGGCTATAGTTGTGTGCCAGTTGACGCCAAAGGTCTGCTTGCTAAAGAGTGTATGTGCTGGTCAGTTCTGAATTGCTTAGGCTGGCCTTCAGGAAGTTGTCTGCGTGAAATTAGCAGCTTGTTTCACTGACAGACTCTAGAAAAGCTACTGCAGTTACCTGTGCACACCAGTGGTGTCTCAACTGGAAAGAACACTTGCAGTTTCTGTATCTTGTTTGTCCTCGGTCTTCTGCTGTGGTGGTTCCAAAGCTGCTGCTTCCCACAGCAAATGCTGTTGGTCCTCAGCGTGTTCAGCATTGTGCACCTCTGAACCATGGTGGCCTTCTGATCTGCAAACCCAGAACCACCTCCTGTTATGGACCGCTTTAAAGCCTCTGGCTGGACAACGGACCACTCTTTGCTAGCAGTTGTTTTTGAATGACTATCCAGATATGTGGATTAGACTCTGAATCAAAGCATTGCAGTTCCAGTTTACTACAGGCTCCAGTGCAAGGAAAAGATGTGATTTTCTCTTTGATCAGATAACTGGTTGGAAGGGAAGCAGTTTTGAAACTGGACTGGTATATAAGGAAGCAGTTTGAGTCCAGGGCACAAATAAGTTTTACATCAGTTTGTTTCTTCAGATACTGTGCAGGTCTTAGGAAAAAAAGATGCTAAATTCTGATGCTGTAAGAGGTTTTTGAGGAACAGTGCCTTGGGCCTGGGGGCAGTATTGCCAAATGCGGTTGCTTGTCTTTGTCCTTCTGCAGGTTTGCTAGTGCTTCCTTCTGTTCTGTGGCTGTATGTTCTTTCATGGCCTGGGGAAAACTGAGCGAGTTTATGTATGGAAAGAATGACTTCTGGTGGAAGAGGAGAAACTTAAATGCTGCTGCAGGAAGAGAAACGTCCTGGGGTTCTCTTTCTGTTTGGTTTTGGCAGTGAGAACATGATTGTAGTTGAAAGGTTTGGCTTTCCCACGGAATGACAATCTGTTGGTAGTACGCATTTGCCTTAAGGTTTGTGGCTGTGCACTCGACTCCACTACTCTGTCCCTGTGTTATGATCAGGTAGGTATGATGTAGTTTATTTTCTATACAGATGACTTTGTCAGTGATTTTCTCAGAGCTGTCACTTTGTGGAATGTTTGGGTGTTGTTTGTGCAGGGAGTGCTTCCCACCTTGGATTCTTCTCACTCATGAGTATAAATACCATATTCCTTATCCATAGCTCTAGACTGAGCGCGGTTGTCAGATGGTTTAGCCAGGACTCTTTCTCACTCACGGGTGCTCACTTCTGGGCAGCTTCCTTTGTTACTGTTGTATGTATTTACAGCATGGCAGCTTAGGAGAGTGGCAGCCAGATGAATTCTGACCCGAGTTTTCTTTCCTGCTTCTGCAGAGCCAAAGCTTACTCCTGTTTGGTTTTTCTTCTCTTGTATGGTCTCACATCGACAGCCTTAATGGTCTTGCCAGTTGCTTCCCAGATTTGAAAGTAAGCTTTAAGAAATACTGAATATGTTTCGTTTTAGTGAGTCCCATTTCCACAAAGCCAAATTTGTATTTCCTACTCTCACACCAGCATTACTGATTTTTACCCCAGATTTGGGAGGTGTTTTGTTATGAGTTACCAGTGATTACACTGTAGTTCCTCATTCAGTTGGCAGTAGGGCGCAGCCAGTGTAACTTTTAAGGGGTAGAGTGAGAATTGCCTTTACAGTACGTGGTTGAGTACATTTTCCTTGTAAAGTCTGAAACTGAAAATGAAGGACTTGGAAGGTTTGCAGAGGGAAAACAAGAATTGATCCTGCCTAAAGCTTCCGTGGTTGGCGTAGCCTGGCTTTTTGGACCGGGCGCTGCTTCTGGAAGGCTGGTGACTTTAAAATCTTCCTATTGCGGTTACAGTGGTTTTAACCAAAGAAATAAGTAGGATGGTGTCGCTCTGATTGTGACCATCTGAAGGTAGGTGGAACTTCCAGGTAGTTATTTCATAGTTTCATTCCAACCGTTTCCCATTAAATGTGTCTCTTTGGGGGATTGCTCTGTGTGACAGTGGGAAGCTTGGAAAATGTCTTCTAGTTGCTTAAGCAGATTTGGGAAGGAAAATAGCCAGAACCTGAACTCCTTCAGGAATTCCTTTTAGATAATTTTGGTTGAGTGCCTTTTGTGATAAAATCATAGGAGTGTTGTCACTTCAGGTCCCTGTGTAGCACCTGTTTGCTCAGTGCTGTGGTGGTGGTTGCCAGAACGTGCTCCGTAATGTGAGCTTATTACAAAGCATTACTGTTTTCAGCAATGTAACCAAAGCAGTGATGCTTGTTTTGACTGGAGGATGGATGTGGAATGTGGAAGGTCCTTGCTTGTTTCAGCAGAAAACTCAAAAGTGAAAATGATGGTTGCCAATAGTGTTGGATTATTAGCCAAATGATTCTAATAAAAGGGCAGGAATTACTAATCTCTTCTCCAGGAACACTAATGCAACCAGCTACAAAAGCAAAGAGACTAATTAAAGTAAAATTAGGCTTTGGCAGTTCATAGACTGAATGGAGGGGAAGCCCCCTTCTTTAAGGAGGGCAGGCAGAGTTGTTAAACATTACTAATCCCCTTGCCTAAGATTCCCCTGGACATTGCTGTGTTGCTGCAGAGCCAGTCTTTGTGTTATAGGTCCAGTCTCATACGAGTCAATTAAGTGTTTTCTAAAGCACTTAGAGCTCTTTTCATCTATGGACTTGAGTGCTCTTAGAAGGTAAGTGTATGCAGGGTGATGGTATGGAGCTGATTTGTCTTGGAGTAAGCCAGTGGCTGAATGTTCTCATTCATTTAACTCATGTTAAAGGCACATAAGCATTGACATCAGTGAAGTGGCTTTAGTGTTGAAATTGAAAGGTTGAGGCCAAACTTTCACTCTTCAGCTTTAATAAAAACAAACAAGTGATGCCCTAATCTAATGAAGAGTGTTTGTGGTTCAGAAACTTCACTGAGCTTGTGTGAAAAAGAGTGGAATAAACGAGTGAGTAGATAAACTCTTAAACTAACCTGAAATCCAAATTCAGTTGCTAATAGTAGAATGTATGAGATCTGTAATTGAGCTAAAGGGTTTGCTCTTAATCTGTTAAACCTGAGCCCTGCACCATCTTGCGTGATCTTAGATTGTAAATCAGAATTTGTTTTGATGGTCAAGTCTGTTTTAAGGTTTATAAAGACAACTGCAGTTGTTGTCACTTAAGTCAGAGATAACGCCGTATGTATAGAAGAGTGGAGTAAACTGGATGCACCTATTGAAAAAAACCTTTCAAGTATATCTGGAAAGTTACATACACAACATCGTGCCATACTGCACTGATGTCCTGAAGGTTTTGAAGGCATCCCTCCTTTTGGGTAATTTTGGTTAAGACAGTAATCCAAATGGCAGTTCTTCCTTTCAGTACAAGCAGTGCTATGCCGTGCTAGTTCTTTGAATGAGGAAGTAGTGTTTGGCTACCCTGACTACTGCAGGAGCAGAAAAGAGGGTGTGGGAACCGTGCTTTCCTTTCTGCTGGATGGCTTGTGCTACTGCTCATGTTAAAGTTGTGCTGGTAAAATAACTTCAAGCAGAAGCAACAGTAAGTTTTCTGAAGACAAAAATGCTTTGGTTTAAACAAACTCAATAATCAGTGTAATGTCAATCCTAATACAAGTCTGCAGATGGTGCATCTGTATGAAATACCACCTATTTTGGCTGAATACGACCGTAGTATTATCTTTTACTTGTGTTACTGTGAAAGATGAGAGGAGTCCCTGTAATCAAGTTCTACACCAGCTGCGCTGTGGTATGTAGTATGTAACCTTCCTCTCTGTCTTGTTTAGTCTTGAAAAGATAGTAAGGACCTGTTGTGTTGGATGCTTTTGAGCAGCCCACATTCCAGGGTCACTTGTGTGTGTAACATGAATTCAGGTACAGCTTTAATCTTTTTGTGTCTTCAAATCCTTTTTCTGCTGCATTAGGTACAGATGGAAGCTGATTGGTGAGGAACCTGCAGTGAACAAACTGCTGAGGTGCTGAGCCTGTCTGATGTGTTGTCCTGTGCTGCCTGTTGCAGTTATTCAGCTGTACTCTTACTGAGCAGAGAGTGCTCTGATTTTCCGAGTTCCACCTAATGGTGGTTACTCCAAGTCTCTCTTCTTAGAGTAAATGGAATTCAATTCATAGTTGTGCAGCTGTTGCCTTTACTCTAGGTTCTTCATCAGGCAGGTTTTTACTCAGAAAACTCTGCCTTACTTTGGTCATGTTTGTTAAAAATATCTTTGAACTATTAGTTTGACTTTGAGAAAATACTCTCTCCTGTGGGAGAATCTGGGGCTTGCCGGTATTGGGTTGTAGGGGTTGTAGGTTGTAAACTTGCAGAGGCATGTTCTCTAAAAGGTGTGAAATACCTTTGTAGCAACTTCAGACTTTCAGTGACAACAGACTTTTTTAGGGTATAGGTTGGGAAGTATTGCAGTACAGGTACTGTGGCAGCAGACGTGGAAGAAGCACTTGGGGAAATGCTGGTCTGCAGTTGTAGAATCTCTTCTGTACTGCAGGCAGACTGTACGGTCATTTTGGCCTGCTTGGCGCCGAGACAAGCGGAATAGCTTGACTGTTGTCCTAATGCAGTTGTGCTTTTGGGAAGGCGCATAGGCAGGAGGAGGTGGATCTGAAGAACAGGAAAGGGACACAAGGTCCATGTGGTGTTCTGTGGCTTTTAAATCTGTTGTTGGTCTGGATGGAGGAGAGGAAAAACGATGTTTAAAATCCCTTGTTACAGCCTTGCCTTTGTTCTGCTTCTTGGTGCCAGGTTTTTGTGGTGGTGGCTTTTTTGGGAGGTTTTTCTATTTTGGAGCATCACTAATCTGCAGCAAATTAGGATGGAGAAGTGAAGTTTGTAGTACAGATGGTAATGATTAAGTGGCAGGAAAGTATTATGGGGATGTGAGTCTCTTGAAAAGAATCATGTACACAAAAGGAGGAGGAAGAACTGAAAGAGTGTTGGCATAAGAAAGGCTGAACTTGCAGTGAGTAAATCAAAGGAATGAATTTCTTATGAATAGTGCAGAAGCAATGTTATGGGATTTTTTGCAGATCATATTTCAGTAGGAGTTATGTTCAAGATTAAAGTCCATAAAGAAGAAAGCCTGAATTATGTCATATGAGAGTAGGATTCTGTCATGCACAAGAACTTGAAAGGTCGCTTCTGCTTTATGTCTTTTGTCACTGTGCAGTGGTAACTCCAGGACAACTACAGATAGTTGGAAGAATTCATCTGGGGTATCTCAGCGTTTTTTAAAAGCCATATTTTGAGCTCATGCTGTTCCTACGGTATGTGCTAGTCTAGACAGATGGACCTGAATGAGTTTCTGTCTTGAAGTCACCTGTGTGATATATCTACATTTAAGGGAATGGGTAAAATGTGGGATCTGGAGTAAGTACGGGATTGCTGAGATTCCCATCCAGTCTTTGGGAAGGGCAGAGGTTGCAAAAGGGATCGGCAAAAGGAACACCAAGGTGTTGCATCAAAAATCATGGGTGCGTGCAAGTGGTATGTTGTGGTACTCGTAGGTTAAGCTGCAGTGAATATGGAGGAGTATAGTGTAGTCCTGTCTCAGCTTAAGGAGTTTGGACTGAGGAGTGGAGGACTGAGCTGTAGCCGGCCTGATTCATCGGGTGTAGGACAGAATGTGCCTGAGGTGGGAACAGCAGGAGTTCCAAAGGGAAAGAATGAGTCCTTACTTGAAAAAGGCAAAGATGATTTGCAGTGTAAAACTGCATGTTTGGGGTTGTTTCAAAGGTCAGCGTGGTTGAGCTTTTAAGTCTGGTTTTCAGTGAAGTTGTTCGTTACATTTCAGTAATAAATACTTGAGAATCACAAGGTTTGGGGGAGGGGAAAGCAGCTGAATAAAAGAATAGGAAAGGAATGAAAAAGATCTTATTTGGTGGGGAAGTCAGTGAGCACTTCAAGGGCTGCAGTTACTGTTCCAGCTGAAGCCAAGTGAATGATTCCAAAGCCTCAGCCTGCTTTCCATTAGCTTTTCAAGGAAATGGGTTTTGATATTCTGCTGTTAAATGCTATGAAGAACTTTGAAGATTGTTTCCTTTTGCATGAAGAGTGTGGGAAAATAACAAGTGTTGCTTAAGTTCGGGTGTTAATTTGAACCCCGTTGTAATTTAATACAAACTAATACCTGAAATAGAATCAGTGTTCACATGTCAGTTTGATTATATATGTCTCTGAAAAGGGGAGAAATATATATGTATTTATCTAAAGGCATGCACAGGCCTTTCCTTGAGCTTGCTGGTTATGATTAAGGTGGATGTTGGTGATGCCTAAGTTAAAGGTGAACAATGAGCAGTGTAAAGTTGCAATTGAAGAAGGTGGTGGTGTTTCCTTAGGGCTGGGGCTTGGCTGTCATTTATTTGCAGGGAGGAAAGCTGCAGGAAAGAAGGGATGAAATGACTGAAGTTCTTGTTAGCATTTTCTGCTGGAAATTGTTTCTCTTTGTGACTTTAGTGCTTTATTTCAGCTTTTTTTTTTCTCCTTAAAGCTGTCCTGAACTTGTTCTTTTTATAATCAGAAATGGGAGCTTTCCCTTCTCAGTCAGTTCTGTGAATGTCTGAGGTTGGATTGCCACCGTGTGTGCTCAGCACTTGTTCCTGTGGGCTGACTTATGCAAAGCCCCCAGATTCAAATCGTGACACTTCTTCAGCTTCAGGCTTCATGTGGAGACAGCTCAGTGAGTAGAACTAGGTCATAACTTCCACACGTATGTAGTGCCTTCAGTGCGCATTAGTCAGTAACCTCTTTGCATAAGGCTGTAGTCAGGACAAGGGGAAATGGCACACTCTCAACACTTCACCCTGTGGGAAACACAGGTCAGCTTGCTGCTGTCTGTCCTCCTGGGAGCTCTCATCCCTGAAATGAAGACTGTATCATGGGCTTTGGATGCTCATCACCAGGACTGCATCAGGCCTTCAAAGCAGTTTGGTTAGACAGATGTTTAACTGCTCAATGCTCTCCGTTGTTTTTTACAATTGGGAGATGCCTTTTGTTTCAGGTTTTATGTCAAATTTATAGTAACAGTTAATTAACCCCGTTCCCACGAAGCTTTGAGTGATCAGTTGACACATGATAACAGGTAACTTGGAACACAGTATAGAGAATACTGATTATTAAATGCTGGTCTTACTCATCCCTGCTCCAAACCCCCAGGAATAATGAAATTGTAGAAAGAAACTGTAGCTGTTTCTATTACGTGCAGAGCTTCTGGGCTGTGGGGTGAGGCTCTGTGGCCTGTGGAAGAGCCAATGTGCTGGAAAGAAGCTTTATTGACTAATTAGTGTTGTGGACTGTGGACTTTCTCATGAGACTCCTTAACTTCAGTTTAAACTAAAGATGCTTTTTAATGCATCTAATGATACAAACCTTTATGATTTCTTTTAGAGCCTTATGAGGTTCAGGGAAGCAGGATCGCACTAGGCTTCTTATTTTAATCATGCATTTAGAAGGGGGTGCAGACGCTACCTCAGCATCAGTTTTGTCGTGTCAAACCCTGGAATGTTAGAGGCTGCCCCTGAAAATTGAACTAGTAATCTGAGAAAGCTTTGCTTCTGCTGGTCTGCACATCCAGGGGTCACAGCAGAAGAGAGAAGCTCTTTGGAAGAATGTAACGTGATAACTGAAGATGTGGGATTAAATGAAGCAATGGAAAGGGGAGAAAACTGTGTTAGGTTGTTGGGAAGTGCAAGATTTATTAACTGGGATGGTCTGTTACACGTGTTGGGTTTATTTCTTGAGTTGTTGGGTAGCTTAAGGCTGAGAGGGTGAAAATTGCAGCTGGTTTGTGCTGCTGGCAGAATTGCTTGGTTTTGTGTTCTGTTTGTAAGCAGAGTGTAAGGCAGAAGCTGTAGTCAGTCTGGTACAAAACAAGCTCATCAGAATTCAGCTGTCCTTAAGGCTTTAATACCTGTGCTGAAGCTGTAGTTAACCAAGTTCTTCAATGTGTAATATTTGGTGTACACTGAAAGAGTGTATTGAGTATCCTGTACTGTGTGACATCATTAATGAAGATTTATTCATGTGATTAACTAGGAGCAAAACACAGGTTTTCTTGTGCTGAATCCTTGCTTATATTCCATCTTATGTGGAGCAGTGAAACCAAGCTGGCCACAAGACTGGCTTACGCAATAAAGCAAATATTACCTCTCCAGCAGACATCACTACTAAAAATCCTGCTGGTGATGTGTGATGCTGTGAAGTTGTTCAATTTTCCTTGTCCTTGGGGTGACTCTGTGGGTTCTGTGAGCTTCCACACTGGGGTGATCAGAGTCACAGCCTCCTTTTGCCCTATGCTCCCCTTTTTCACCCCATCCTCCCCAGTGTTAGGGGTAACGGGAGCCTCCGGCTTTCAGGTTTGTGTGGTATGGAAGCATGTAAGAACCCGTGTTGTTATTCAGTAATTCTCACCTTATGTGGTCCAACGCTTGATCCTTCGTCGATTTAAATGGTGGCCCTCCTGCTGCAGCAGGATAAGTACAGAAGTGTTTGTTTATGCTTCAAACACCCATATGTGGCATTTTGGGACATGCAAGACTCTCCAGAGCTCTGAACTGGGACATTGAAACCTTCCAGAACACTTATTTGGAGCTTTCTGCAATCCAAGATGCCTCCTTCGCTTATATTTGATTTGCTTTTAAGTTTTGGTTAAGCTGAATTGGGAGGAGAATGATTAGAAATTAATATTTGACTTGTCTGTGGAGTTGATTTTGGTTACATTGGAGAATGTTCTTTATGAAATGAAGTTGATTTTTCTGTAGGAATGTGAAGAGAGTGGAAGTTCTGCAATGCTTGCATTAAACTACAGAAAGCAGCAGTAGTCTCTTACTCTTCTGGATGCTGTAACGTGGATCTCCTATGTGTTTTTTCTAGAATGTAACTTTTCTTTGGTCTCTGATTATTTAGGACCAAGTTCTTCACTGGAGTGTTTCAGTTCGATGTGGAACAGCTGCTTTGGGAATATGGGATTCCTCTTTCCATTCATGTTACACAGCTGTTGGAGTTGGTGATCTTCTTACTGGGAAGAAGTGGTGTGCATAGTGAACCTTTTTTAACTGGACCTCAGTTTGGTTGGCTGAGCACTTAAAGCATACTTAGTATGGAGCTTTTCTGTCTCGTACTTGAGTAACTTGGAATGATGTCTGGTTGAGCAGGGAAAGGCTTCTCTGGAGTGTGTGCTCAGGATTTTAGGCTTCTGTGGGTAGTATTTTGCCCTAGAGATCATGGGGATAACATGGGTGATGTACTATCAGGCACCCACTCCCAGCCTTCTTGGACTGCTTGAACGCAGTAACACCTAGAACCTTTTTCTCTTGTCGTGTGTCTGTTTACAAAGCACTGGTAATTGATGAAGCATTGCTGCTCGCTCGGTTCAAAAGCATATTGCTGGCACAGTGCTTGTTCCTTGGGATTAAGTTGGTGTGTGCCAGCTGGGCAGCCTTCAAAGTGATGAAATACCAAGAAGATGTTGCAGGGTTATGTGAAAGTTCAGAATGTGGGAACTTGAGAGGAAAAAGAAAGCATGACAGGGTTCTGCCTGATGGGAAACAGGTTGGAGGTTGTATTAAACACGAGGCTGTCCAAGCGGTATTGTCAAAGCCTTCAGGATGGTCAGTCCTTTCAGATGAAATGAGCAGAACCTTTGTGGAGAGAGGTGGAGATGAAAATCAAATGATAGATATCACAAACAGTTCATTTTTTTTTATAGGAGAAGAGATGCAACAACTACAGGAAAATAGAGTTTCCTGTGAGGAATGAAAGTAAATACCAGAATTTGCTTTATGGAGGAAAAGAGAATGTTTGAGACAGTGCTTACCATCATTAAATCCTGTTCAGAAACATCTGATAAGTGAGGTTGGGGATACTTTTCCTCGTTGCTGAGGAGCTCTGCTATTTGCCCCCTTCAGTATTTTTGTATGTGTGTGTTTGGGAATGAGAACAACGTAAGCTTTTGATCTTTTTAAGCTTTTCAGATACAGGCAGGTTTCAAGAGGTTTGAGCTGCTTCTGGTAGTTGCATGAGCAGGGTAACTGAGTGAAGGTGCTTCCCTAGGGGCCAAGCACACCTTCAGGCTTGACTGAAATAGATGTTTTGTCTTCACAAACCTCCTACTCCCTGCTCTTGCCGCTGAGATGCGTAGACTGGTGTGTGTGTGATCAGGGTTTTCTGCTGCTATTATTCCAAGCGATGGATTGAAGCTGGAGAACACCACTCAGTGTATTTGGAAAGCTGTGAAGTGAAAAAACAACTTTGTGTGGGCTCCTCAGGGATGTCTGTAGGCAGCAACATATAAACAATTGCTGGCTGAGGTTCAAACTGATGTTTTCAGATTAAACATGAATTCGATATGAATCTGTTAAGGATAAGGGTCGTCTGTGGTTGCTAAACCAGCTTTGTTGTTATCCCCTGCGTTGGCAAGCGGGGAGTCCAGCCTGTGGAAACAGCTCCTGCTCAGCTGCTACCAACAGCCGGGCTGGCTGTACTCTGTGTGGTCCTGGTTGTCACCTGCTGTCATGGGTTCAGCAGTAGCAGTCATTTTTCTCCTTCTTGGTAGTTGGTGCAGCACTGTGTTTTTGACTTTCAGCCTGGGAACAGTGCTGATAACACCAATGTTTTTAGTTATGGCTTAGTG
>JAOEHX010040738.1:0-10076 GCA_025448015.1 Bolborhynchus lineola
CGGGCTCGTTTCCAGCGCCGCCTCCCGAGGAATGCTCTTGAAACCAGGCAAGATCGCGCGGATTTAGGGGCAGGGACGCCCGTGTCAGTGCTGCGCGTCCATCCCCGGGGGGGTCTTTCCCTTCTCCCGGGAGCTGACCCGGGGGCTGTGGGATGTGCGTGTTCGCACTGTCCCCTGCCAGCTCCGGCGGCTCTGCCCGGTCCCCGCCTTCCCCCTCCCTCCCGGCCGCCGCAGGATGCTGACCCCGAGGTCTGACCCGCGCTGAGCTGGGGGGGGCCGGAGGGGCAGCGGTGCCCGTAAACCCCCGCAAATCCTCCTCCCGCACCGGATCCTCTTTAAAAATCAAAGGGCGACCCAGGGAAGAGCTTGCTCTGCCCTTGCCCGGCTCCATGGGACTCGGGGACAGCCCGAGGAGCCCCAGCTCCCTGCGCGGGTGCCTTTCTCCCAGCCTCGATGCCTCAGTGTGAGGAACTGAGCAATGGGGTGGCTCAGGAATGCGGGAGCGATGGATGCTTGGCCTGGCCGTGCGCTGGGCAGCGCGGGCTGGGGCCCTGCTGGCTATTCTTAGCAGCACTTGTAATCCTCAGCAGCTGCCTGCAGCAGCCCTCGCCTTGGGCAGCATCACCACTGACTCACTGGACAGCCTTGGGCAGGTCCCGGGGGCTGCACACCCTGCTCCGCACCGCAGCGCCCGCTCTCAGGGCTGGGACATGGCTCTGCCTCCCCCTGTGCTCCCCATCACCTGCCCTTATTTCTGAGCCTCCAGACTCCCATTCTCCCCTTCCTGGCACCCCTTGGCCATGGATCCAGGCCCCGTCCTCGTCTCAGTATCCTGGAAGTCACATCTGCCCCTCTGCCTCATGATTTATTGGTGCCTATGAGTGCCAGCGTCTCTGGCAAGCTGGGGAGCCCCCGGGCTGCCCTTAGCCAGCTGAGCACCAAATCTGGCCACACTGGAGCTGCTGCAGGGGCCAGGGTGCAGCCAGCATCCTCTGATGGAGCACAGCACCACACTGGGGCAGATGGCCCAATCCAGTGCTGCCAGAGCTCTCCGGTTCCTCTGCTCTCTTGCAGCTGGAGCCTTGGGAACGTTTTTCTCCCCTCTGCTCTTCAGCCCTGACTGCTTTGAACAGGCACTTGCTGCCTTCAGAGATGGGCTCAGCTCCTTTATCTATCCCCTCGCTTTGCCCACCCAGAGGTGAGCCCTTACCCAAGGCACAGGGAACTGTGTCCCCTCCAGGAGCCTGCCTGGGCTCTGTGGGATGGGGTGGGGGGTGTCTCTGCTGCAGTCCCCTCAGCCCTTCTTACAGCACAGCAAAGGGGACACCAGAGCCGAGGATGGCCCTGGCCTGGGATTTGTGACCTCACTGTAGCAGGATGAGCCACCCTGGACCTGCGCAGCATCTCTTTGGGCAGGGGCCAGGTGGCGGCTGGGACCTGGGGGGTGATGGAGAGAGCGGGAAGGGGGAGGGATGCTTCCTGCTGCTGAGTAAGTGTTTGGGAGCGCTGGTCCCGCGTGATGCAGCAGCTGCCAGGACACTTGGCACAGGCAGGGGCTGGTGGCGCAGGGTGTACGTGGTGTCCGGCAGGCACCACTTGTGCGAGCAGCGGTCCCAGCGCTGACCCGCGGGCAGATCCCACGGGCAGAGTGGGGGAGCCCATCCACAGCTCTGCGGGGTCTCCCCGGGGTTTGCTCCCTGCAAACATCCTCCCAAGTTGCTTCATCCTCCTCCTCCTGCAGCGCTGTTCAGGCCAGAGCCCGGCAGATGTGGCAGGCAGGGATGGGACCGGCCTCGGGCAGAGCTGTGCAGGCAGCTGCCCATGGAAACGTGTGCTGTGAACCTGCCCTGGCTCGGCCGCGGGCTGCGGTCCGATGTGACTCAGCAGAGAGGCTCCTGCAGGCTCCGGGCTGGGGACATCAGCGCATTCGCGAGCTGTGCTGGGCACTCAGAGAGCTTTCTGCCCTTTTCACCCCCCCGGTTTGCTCAGCACAGACTGCAGCAGCCTGGTCTGGAGTCACTGCAGCCATAACCACTCAGCCGAACGCTGATGGATGAACCCGCTCAGGGAGAGCAGCCTTGGTGTGTGCTCCATGGCTGGAGCTGCCCAGCCCACGGCCTCCTCCCTTCCCTTCTCCCTGCCTGCGCAAACCAGCCTCTGCTGAGGCTGTTTCAGCCTCCCTCCTGCTCCCACCTCCTGCAAGGGCAGCCTGAGATGAGGAGCCAGCAGGTCCGGTGTGTGGGTCAGACCTTCCCTGCCCTTCCGTGTCATCATGCCCATGGCCATACAGTGAAGCAGTGGCAGAGCCGGGAAAGAAGCCCAGGGGTCCTTGTTCCCATCAGCTGCTGGTAGTGGTTCCCCTTCTGTCTGCTGGCTCCCATCACTGAGGAGAAAGTGAATTAATGTGTTACTGTCCGTTCTCATCCCCATTCCCAGCTTGGGAATGTGGAGGCAGCGCTGTGGAAGCCATCCCTAAGGAAAAGCTGTTAGATGGGTACCGCAGCATTGCTGGGGCTGCTCGGGCTGGTTCTGGTGAGAAACGGACAGAAAGCCTCAGTGCTGGAATGAGGAGCTCTGAGCTGGGAATGGCAGATGGCAGGGACAGGCTTTGCCGTGGTGCCATCCTGGACCATCTCCCCTGCGATGCCCCAGGGAGGGCGAGCGGGCAGCCTGGCTGCTTTGCCAAGGGTTAACTGCAGATGGTGGCTTCAGAGACAGGACCAGTGGGTGACAGTGGGGCTGGACAGCAAAGGCACCAAGGGGATGTCCTTGCATCTTCTGCAGAGCTCCTGCTGCCTGTGTCCCTCACCCCATCTGTGCTTTCCTGGGGGCTCCTGGTGTCTCTGGACCCCCCAAGCAGCAGAAGCACTCAGCAGGGACCCTCTTTACATTGAAGAAGTCAGCATCTCCCCTTGTGATACCTCCCGCCTGCCTTCCCCATGCCCGAGGGGAGAGGGTGTCCGATCAGTCTGGCTTCAATTGGCAGCTGTGCCTCTGCCTCTGCCGTGCCACAGGGCTGGGGCAGCAGCTCTGCAGCGATGGGGAGGGATGCAGTGATGTGCTCCCTCCATCACAGCCTTGGCAGCAGCACAGACCCCTGCAGTGGGATGTGGGGCTCTCCACAGGACCCATAAGTGCTCAGATGCACCCCAGCTCTCACCCAGCGCAGTCTGTGCTGATAACGCGGCTGCAGGATGTGTGTCCTCCCCTGCACCCCAGGCATGGGGCTGGTGCTGGGACGGTTGCACTGGGGCTCTATGTTGTGTCCCTACAGTGGGTCCAGGAGGTCCTGCTCCTACCCTGTCCCTTCTGGGCTGGGTACAGCCCCGGGAGCCTGCGACGTGCTGCTGGAGCAGAGCCCATGAGGACTCTGCCTCCTGACTCTCTTTGGCCTCAACTGCGCCGGGGGAGGTTTGGACGGAGATGAGGAACAATTCCTTCCCCAAAGGGCGCTCAGGCATTGGAACAGGCTGCCCATGGGATGCTTTTCTCAACTGCCCAACATCAGTATTTATTCTTCTTTTAAAGGCTTCTTCCTTCCCTTTTCCCTCCTGGTGTTTCTCCTGCTGGCTGCCCGGCTCCTGGCTGCTTGCTTTCCCTCTTGCAAGGTCTTGCATCAGGCTTGGAGCAGAAAGTGCAGCCATAAATGGCAACACACAGGGCCCAGGAGTTTAATCCGAGATAATTTTCTCCCCCTGCTTTTGCAGCCTGGGATATTCCCTTTTCCTGAGCTCAAGCGGGACGCTCCTTTGTCTCCATCCTGGCCATAAGTACCAGGGCTGTCCCTGTGACTAAGGAAGGGGAGAGGGCCACGTCAGCCCCGTGGCCTCCTCGTGCCCTTTCTCAGGAGGGAAACCCATTGCTCAGAGGGGTTTGTGATGGGGGTGGAGGAAACAGCCAGAAATGAGCTAAAATCCAGATGCTGCTGTGATGTGTGGGGCTGGGGGCGGGCTGGCGAGGTGACGGCAGGGGGGATGCTGGGGGTGCAATGTCACGGCTTATTCCTCTGGGAGACTCGGGGCTGTCCGTGCCCAGAATGTCCCTGGAGGTGTTGTCCTTTGCTTTGCTCCAAAGCCTCCGCTGTTGGAGTTGGCTTCGGGCGTGGGCATCGCATCTCACTCGTTGGCCGTGGAAGCTAAAGGGCAAAAGCCCGTTCCTGACGATCCCACAGCTGCCTCAGGCCCGGAGCACAGCACCGCCGATTTGCTGCCTGTGAGATGTGAGCCCTACCGAGGTGGGCGCTGCCCCTTCCCACCCCCCGCAGGCTCCGTGTGCGATTCACACCCCTTTGGGAGCCGACTGCGCAGCGCAGTGCTGCGGTCACCTCCCTGCGGTGCTCACACACCGTGGAGATGAGGCCTCGGTGCCATGGGTCAGCGGTGGCCTTGGCAGGGCCGGGGTAAGAGTTGGACTGGAGGAGCTTAAAGGGCTTTTCCAGCATGAACGGCTCCGGGAGTCTCCCGCAGCTCCTCTGGCCCTGGTCCTCGCTCAGACCCCCCTGGGCCGTGTTCCTTGCAGAAGAGCAGTGCCTGGGGTGCTGGAATTGCCTCTTCAGCTCACACCTCCCCGCGCCGCCGAGCACCCTCCCTTCCATGTTTTGCCTGCCCTCCTCTCGCAGAGCATCCCACAGCGCACGCAGCCCCCAGCTCTGCTGCTCCTGCCCCATGGCTGATGGAGCCAGCACCGCAGTGCCCAGCAGCCATAGGAGGGCTCAGGAGCCCTGAGCTCTGGGGCAGGCTCCTGGCAGTGTTGGGATGCCACTTGTCCAAGCCAGCCCAGAGGCTGCTCCCAGTGCAGGGACACCACATCCCTGCTCCCTGCCCACACCTCTCCCCCTCCAGGCAGGAGGGAAAGGTTCAGCTGGGAAGCGTTGGGAGAGGGCAGAGGGAGAAAGGATTTGAGCTGATGTGGGGCTGAGGGCAGAGAAACTGCAGCTGTGGGATGGCAGTGGGGTACAAGGGGGTTCTGAGGGGTTATTGCCCTGCAGCTCGGGCAGAGCAGGCCCTGCAGGCATTAACACTGTGGTGTTGCTCTGCTCTCTCCTCCCGCCAGCCCTGAGCTGCTGCACCAGCCCTGCCAGCCCCAGCTGCTCCCATCACCAGCGCTCGTGGTCCTGCGGGCAATGGGCAGCTCGGGAGCTCCAAACGCTGGCTCCAGGGCCGGGCAGCGAGGGCTCTGGTGCCCCTCACTCCACGCAGCACCACGGCTTGGCACATGGACCAGAGGAAGGATGGGCTCAGGCGCCTGGGCAGGGCCACATCCAGGGGCTCCTTCCTGCGTGAGGATGCTGCTGGGGCTGAGCACGGGGAGGGCTCGGGGTGTTCCTGCTCAAAGCTTCTCTCTCTTTCCAGATACCACCTTTGGGAGCCTCAGCTGGGTCCGGCCTCGGGCACCCGGGACAAGTGGAGGATGCAGGAGACCACACAACACTTCCCAGCAAGGCAGAGGTGTGTGGGGAGGGTGGCACAAGCTGCATGGATGGGACATTGTCCCACAGTGGCAGTGGCCATGGCGGGGATGGGGGGTGCAAAACTCGCCTGTTCTGCTACCCCGAGGGTAGTTTTTAATGGCTCAGTTCACTTAAAACAGAGAGAAACAGAGCCCCAGGTGAAAATGGGCTTCCGGGATGTGCAGGGAGCGATGCCTGGATCCTGGGGGAAGGATTTTCTTTCCTTGGAGGTTTGGGACCCACATTTCCTACTTGCTTCCACTGTTAAATGCCCAGAAATGCTCAGCTCCTAATGCCCAGGGAGGGAACAGCCTAAAATATCCCTTCCTGTGCCCGCTCCTGGAGGGCCGGCTCTCCCAGGGGACATCCCGGCTCACAGGGAGAGATGGATCCAACGGGGAGCCGCTGCCCTGGGCTCTCGGCCACGTCCCCAGGGCCGGGGCTGAGCATCCTCTCCTGCTCCCTCCCCGAGGCTGCTCCTCTGGGGGCTCCCCAGCTCCCAGCCCTCCCAAGGGAGAGCCTGGGTGTCTGGTGGGAAGTGCCCGTGCTCGGAAGCATGGCTGCAGGAGGTGGGGGCCCTTCTGGGGAGCCCCGGAGGAGGCTGAGGAGGAGCAGCCAAATGCCTGTGAATAACACACATTCCTCACGGATGACAAACGCACCCAGGCCAGGGTCGGGCTCCAGCAGCTCATCTAAAGCCCTGCTCTGCAAAGCTCAGCTCTGCAGGGTCCTGCTTGAAGCATCTTCATTCACGCTTTGGAAGCATCTCCATTCCCCCCTTGGAAGCATCTCCATTCCCCCCTTGGAAGCATCTCCATTCCCCCCTTGGAAGCGTGGTGGCTCCATGCTCCTTTCCTTCCCTCCCACCTGCTTTGCCCTTTGCACACCAACCCCATTACTTTGAATGGGATGCCCCAGAGCAAGAGGGGATGCAGGATGGGTCCTTCAGGGTGCTGTTGGCCTCCAGGCTTGGCTCACAGGGTGCTTTGCAGGAGGAAAGCACACACATGGGGGCATTGCCATGTGTCCTTGTCTTATCTCCAGAGCTGGAGCACTCCTCTCCCTCCCTGCTTGCAGCTTGCATGACTCTCTGCTGGTCGGGGGGCAGCCCACGAGGGTGCTGGGGCACAAGGCTGTGCCTGGGGACAGCAGGAGAGCAGGTTCTAGTGAGAGGAAAGCAGCTTAATGAACCTCTCTCACTAGCGAGCATCCTCTTGGCCTGCTCCATGGAGGAGGCAGGGAAGGGGTACGCAGCCCCCATCACAGGCTCTGCCTCCCTGCCCTGATGGAGCAGGGGGTATTTAGCACAGCACCTTCTCCTCATCGGCTGCTCTGTGTTTAGCTCCTCCAGGGGGAAGATCTGGACATGGAAAAAGAGAAGCTGGTGGTGAGAGAGCCAGAGGATGAGGATGGTGAGTGCCAAGCAAGCCAGCGCCATGTGCAGGGAGGCCACAGATGGGGCTGAGGGGCTGCAGCCCAAAGGACTTGGGGACATCTCCTTCCTCCAGGAAACAGGGAGGAAATTCCTACCCTTTGCTTCTCCACGTGCCCTTGGGCTGTTTGCCATGGGGGGAGCTTTGTGATGAAGCTGCCCCAGAAGCTCTTTGCTCACATCCAGGAGGCTCTCCAGGGGCTTTAGTCAGAGCCCTGTTTAACTGATGAGCCAATTAGTTGATTGGAAAATGATTAATTGTGTAATTGTAGTGACAACTGCTGTGCTGTGAGAGGATGCAGCAGATGGTGCCAGGCAGGAGCGTGGCTGGAGGAGATACTGCTCTCCTGAGCAGAGATGCTGGGATGTGCCCAGGAACCCCCTTTGGGGTGTTCCCCCTTCTCTGCCCCACTTCCCACTTGTGGGCAATCCCCTGGCTCCGGAGGATTATCCCTAATGCCACAGAGAATTATATCTGAATCCTGGGGCCATGTCCACAAGGTGGGGGGAGCCCTTTGGAGATGGGGTTCTCAAAACCCTCTTATTCTGCCCCCTTAGGCACTGGTAATCAGGCCTGTTCCCATGCAGGACTTGGTTTGAGGAGTGATGGACGTATCCTGCCAAAGGGATGCTCAGTAGTGCTGCTCTGCCTCCTTCAGTTCAGCTGTTTCAGGGCTGCTCCAGCACTGCTGTGCATCATCCCAAAGTGGCTGTGGTTTGGGATTGGAAGAAGGTGCCACCCATGAGTCGTGGCCCAGCATCCTCCCCCAGCATCTCCTGCAGGCAGCCATGGACTCCTCCCCTGAGTTATTTACACCATTTCTGAAGGGTTTCATAATGGGCCTGGGTAGAGAGATAGCTCAGCCTGACGAGGAGGCAAGTGGTGGGAATAACAACGGTGCCCTGGCTTTGGAAGGGAGCAACCTCACTCCTTCCTTCTGCCTCTCCTGTGCCTCATGGTCCTGGCCCAACTCACGCTGCTGCCCAGTAGAGATTCTCCTTGGGCTCCATGCAGGCAGCCCGTCACCAGGCCAGGATGCTGCTGTGGTGGCCCCGTGTCCCCACTGTGGGTACCAAGGCTGGCTGGGAGCATGATGTTGGGAGGAAAGGGGCTGCTTCCACCAGCTCAGGCAGAGGGATGAAACACCAATGTTTTTAGTATGAACTCACAGAGGCTCGAAGCAGGTCACTTGTTTGGTTTTGCACTTGACATAAAGACCCAACCTCCCCTTTCCCGTGTGTTTCCTGAAGCTGGATTTCGGTCTGCAAAGAAAGTTCCTGAGCTCAGAAGCCACACACGGGCTCCTTTAACCACAACATGTGGGCAGGGAGATGGATGGCTTCCTCACCTCCCTCTTCCCTCGCTCTCTCCTGGGGGGGTGGCAATCAAGTTGCCCTTCTGGGGGCAGACAAAAGCCAAATCTCAACTCACTTGGCAGAAAACCATGGGAGGGAAACGATGTGAATTGTCCCTGCAATCAGGCGAGCTGTACAAAGGTAATGAAACAGCTCCTGCTCTGCATCAGGGTAAGAAACAGGATGTCACACCCTCGCCTTTCTTTCTGCCTCTTAATACCTCCAAAGCAGCAGCCAGCTGGAATTTTCTTTCCATGTGCTTTTCTGGCCACCTGAAGGGCTGATAAGCTGCAGCATTACTCCTTGTTTCCAGCCGGCCAGACTTGTTTGTCTGCCGGTTGGGAATGTTTTCCCACCAAGGGAAGTGGGATATGGCCCGGCTGAATGTTTGGGGCTGCAGGACCACAGCATTAGTGTGCTTCTGTTGGGACACTTGGGAAGATGCTAGGGAAAGGGTTTGTCTTTGTTCCCCAGGGATGGCATTTGGGGATTAGTGAAACACTGTGGATCAGTGCGCAGTAATCCAGCTGGGAATGGCAGGGAGGCTCCCGAAGATCAGGGTCATGGCGCTGTAGAGAAGGGAGGGAATGTGGCTTTCTGCAGGGAGCAGCACTGACCTTGCCGCCCCGTCCGGAGCCTGTGGCCTCGCACAGCTCGTACTTGAGAGCTCAGCTTTCCCTACGGGGAAATGAGGCTCCTGGGGGGGGTCCCCAAGGTCTGCAGGAGCCCTGGCACGAGCCTGGGGCTAAATGAAGCACCTGACCTCGGACACAGGGGGAGACTCCTTAAAGGGACTGGAGGTGGAGGAGCTTTAAGGTCCCTTCAGACCCAATCCATTCCAGGATTTTATAGGATTCGATGACACTACAAGGAAGCTGCTGATGCTCAACACTTGTGAGTGTGAGGAAGGGAAGAGAGGGGCCATGGGGTGGTTTTCCTTTAGGCAGGAGGAAGAGGAGAGGCTTTCATGGATGTGCTCCCCCCAACAGCAGTGGGAACAGTTGTTTCTCCCGGTTGTTCCTATGAGTGGAGCCTCGCTGCAGCTGCCAGTGCTCGACACACACCTGATCACATTCCTTTCTCAGGGACTTCCCTGCTGTTGGGGTCTTTGGTGCTGTGAGGGGTCATCCTGGATAGTTGGGTTGTGGATAACACAAAGTTCTTCAAGGCCATGCAGGTAATACAGCAACCTCTTCCTTTTGTGGAGCCCTTGGAAGTACCCGCAGGGCTCTGAGGGCTGTGGAAGCAGTGGTGCTGGATGGCTCAACCTGGGTCCTGCAGTGCTTGGGAGATAAAGGCTCACAGATAACCAGCTCTCAGATAACCAGTAAAGGCAACTATGCAAAGCAGCCGCTGTTCCTGGGCTGCCCTTTGGATTGACCTCCATTCCTCTTGTTCTCTCCCATCTGCAGGAAGATAAAGCAGGGGATAGGTATTTAAAAGCAAATAGTGCTCCAACAAAATCCGATTGGAAAAGGATCGGCTTTGGCTCAGAGACCGTGAGCTTTGGTGCTGTAATTAGCAGAGGGCTGAGGCTGGTGAGCAGGGCAGGAGAGCACTCAAGCCTGCAGAAGGAGACCTTGGTTTCCTCTCCAGGTCTGTTGGCTGATGGTGGAGGGACTCGAACCCTGTGTTCAGCTCTGGGCCCCTCACTGCACTGAGACACTGAGGTGCTGGAGCGGGGCCAGAGAAGGGCACCGGAGCTGTGCAGGGCCTGGAGCACAGTGTGATGGGAGCGGCTGAGGGACCTGGGGGTTCAGATGGAGCAGAGAAGGCTCAGGGGGGACCTGATCGCTGCCTACAGCTGCCTGAGAGGAGGATGGAGCCAGGAGGGGGCTG
>JAOEHX010040738.1:10531-22864 GCA_025448015.1 Bolborhynchus lineola
AAAGGGCATTTCCACCCTTACTGATTCCATGACTCCATGACTTGGACCCAGCTGTGGTGATGCTCCTGGGGCTGCCCTGGCTCAGCTCTGCAGCCCCATCATTTGCAGTGTGGCACCTTCTTTCCTCCTCAGCTTTGTCAAAGGCTGCAGGAGAGTGGCATGGCCCAGGACGGCTCCACTCTTGGCACCATCCGTGAGCCGCAAGCATGGGAAGGAGCCCTTGGGTGAGGAGAGGGCGGGAGGAGGAATGCAAGTCTGGAGAGGAGTGGAAACTGCTGCACGCTAATCAGGGCAGGATTAGCATGTCTTGATAAGCCAGACTGGGCCGGCAAGGCTCTGGATCCAGGGAGAGCCACAGCATATGGTTCTGTGCTGCAGGATTTGCTTGTATGTGCTTCCAAGCAGGCTGCTCACTCACAGTGCCTTCCAGTGGAGCTGCAGCCTGGACTCCTGCTGTCCTCTGGCCATCGTCACCTTGGCTGTGCACTGCAACCCACACAGCTTCTCTGATGCTGCCCAGGCTTTCTCAGCCTGGAGCTGACTGAGGAAGTGGGTTTGGCTGTCCATGGTGTCTGGGATGCGTGTGCAGGAGCAGGGGGCAGTGAGCATTCCAAGGGAACAAGCGCAGTGCTGGAGATGGTTGTACCTGGAGGTCTGTGGCTCACAAGATCTCTTGGTCTTCTTTGTCTCTCCCCCTCCCCAGCTGCAGATGGGACATTCTCTTTTAAATACAGTCCTGGAAAGCTGAGGGGAAACCAGTACAAGTCAATGATGACCAAAGAAGAACTCGAGGAAGAACAAAGGTAGGTTGAGTTCCCCTTTCTTCTTGCCCAAGGCATCCCCTTGAAGCAGGCGGGGTCTGGTCAGACCTCTCTCCCCTTGGCAGCCTCGGGCTTTAGGTGTCAATGGTCCGGACCTCTGCTGCCCAGGAAGATATGAGAACAAATAAAGTCATGTTGATCGAGGAGATGGAGGCACTGTGGCCCTATACACCTTTGGAGCTGCTCAAGCTCCCCTTGCATGCTTAGACCAAATGTTCCAGCTGATGCAAGAGGTTGTAGTTCCCCTGATCCCATCAGCACCGTGTTGATTTACATCTGTTGACCTGATCTCTACTTCCCTTCCTTTATCCTGTGGATGCCCTCCAGAGCGAGGACATGGGCATAGCTCAGAAATACTGGAGCAGAGAATGTGGAGCTTTAGAGTTCACTGTGATGGGGCTGAGTCTGGAAATATCTGCATCCAGGGCTGGCTCCTCAGCTGGAAGTGGTGGGGATTTGCCAAGTACTGGGCCTGGTAGACATGGAGAATTGCCCGTCTCCTACTTTCTGCTAAGGTTTCCTCCTGAGCCCTGCATGAAGAAAGCAAGAGCCTCTCCTGTTACCAAAACCAAGCTTGCTAGCTCAAGATTTCCCAGCCTATTCATGGGAAATCAACACCAATCTTGCATCTCAAGCTGTAAACCCCTATCTGAAGCCAGTCTGTGCTGTCAGCGTGAAGTCTGCCCATGTGCAGAGGGAATCCTTCAGCCCACCAGCATGCAGAGCCCACCCTAAACCAGAGATGTCAAACCCCACAGCCAAGGGCTTTGCCCTACAAGTAGGCTCCATGGCAGGCTGCTCCCTAGCAGATGTGTGCAGCCCATACCCTACACTCCTTCCTCTGCAGTGGTGGCTCAACAAGCCTGGGAGATGATGTTCTCTCTGTTGTTGTCTCAAGGACTGAAGGACCCAATTCTCCCCCCACAGTGTTGTGCACCTCCTAGAATGACTTGGGGGAATTTGTCGGCTCTTGCCTGTGATGCTGTGGTGTCAGTACCACTACAGCTGGTGTGGTGAGCTTAAACACGACAGCCTGACATGGACCAAGTGGAAAACTGAAGCAGGGAAGGCAAGGATGGATGGCACCTTGCCCCTAGGTCAGGTTTGAGATGTCTTCCCTTTCTGCCCTGGCTTCTGGGCTCTCAGTTGTCCTTAAATGTTGGGCTTCACCTGCCCTATAGCACTGCCAGGAGCAAAGATCTGCAAGGACTGTGTGCTCTGGGGACAGCCACAGAAAGGAGCTCCAGTTTCCTCTGGCGTGGGGCTGATTCTGCAGTGGTGCCATCAGGAAGACTGGTGTTTGCTTTCTTCCTTTCGTTCTATCTTGATCATGTCTGAAGCCCCGAACCCGTAAAACTCTAAGCAGGTCTGTTAGTGTTGCTGTATTTTTCCCCTGGGGAGGGTGATGTTGGAATGGACTGAGTGAATGTGAGAGGAACACATGGAGCCCACTGGGAATTGCTTTTCAGGATCCTTCTAAGCACCAGTGCAAAGATCTACCTGCAGCAGCAGGCAAATTGAAACCCTTTGTGCCAGCAGCTCCGTCCCAACCACCTCAGCAGCCACTACCTGGGTTTTCAGGGCTGTAGGGGCATGGGATGGTTGCTCTGTGGCAGCAAATGCTCCTGCTGTCACCTGGGGACACTGAGGGGACATTTGCCTGTGGACAGCAGTGGGGTTTGTATTGAGGACCATAGAACAGGCTCTTCCTGGGCACGTGGGACCTTGCAGGCATTGCTGCTCACGTCTGTATGGAGTGGTCCCAGGGCAGGACTGTGCACCTAGAACTGATGGACAGTGTCGTGCCCTTCGGAGGCTCTCAGCAGCCTTCCACACAGAGGGCCATTGGCCGATGAGGTTTTCCTACTGCTCCTTTATTTTCTCCTCTTGCATATTTGTGTTGTTCACTTCTTTAAGGCAGCTTTGTGATTTTATTTGTCTTGCTCTGTTGCTGGCTCATTTCCTCCCTTACATCTTCACTGCAGCATCAGCAGCTTTTCATTTCAGGCCTGGCGGGTGGTGTAAGGGGCAGGGCTGCTGCCAGGTAAGCTCCAGTCCTGCATCCCTCCCCCTCAGCAGTGCCATCCTCCTCCGTGACTCCACGTACCCCGACCATGCTGCTGCTGTGCTGTGACCCAGGTTTGCCACCTTTATGTTGCAGGATTGAGCTGACCTCTGATCTCACATCCCTGTAGCAAGTACCTTAGGTCCTCGGCCACAAACATTCTTGCAAATCTTTTTGGTAAGGACACGCTGCTGCTTAGAAGTAGTGGTACCATTGGTAACATCTGCTCATGTCTTGGGGGGGGGGTTGCCTTTGGGTCTCATTTTCTGTGGGAGGGTTTGCTTGTGAGCTGCAGTTGACTGCTTGTCCCACCTCCCTCCCATCTTCCTCCTCCTTCCCTCATGTGAATGAGTCCTCTCCCTTCATCTTGCTTTCCGTGGGGGGACTGGGAGCTCTCGCCTTCCAATGCTCACCTCTTCCAACTTGGATGCCTGAAGATGAACATCCCACAATCACTTCTGTTTACTGGTTTGGAAAATAAGGACTGCTGAGGGAGTGGGTAGTTAGTCCTAAGATGGATTGCCAAAGATGAGACAGGCTTAGGCTTTGCTTTTAGCCTTGTCACAGCCTTCCCATGAACCAATAGGTTCCCATGTGAAGCAGCTTGTAAGGAACACCCCAGAAATGCAAGTGAGTCCCCAAGACCTCCTTGAAGCTATTTGTAGTGTTGATCAGGTTGGATGGGGCTTGGAGCAAGCTGCTCCAGTGGAAGGTGTCCCTGCCCGTGGCAGGGGTTGGAACTGGATGAGCTTTAAGGTCCCTTCAACCCAAACCATTCTCTGGTTCTATGGTCAGTAGTTAACAAGTGTTAATTTAGGGACCCCTAATTTTGGAGATGCCACTGACAGAATTCCTTGCCTTTTGCAGGAAGATCAATAGGACTTCTCTGATTCTATGACTTCAGATAGGAGAGGACAGGCATGCAGTAGATTGGGTTATTTAGCCAAAAATCCACTTCTGCTGTTACACTCATCGCTCCAGAAGCTGTGGTTGTCCTGCCTAGCGTTCACTTGAATCTTGTGGCTTCAAAGCGGTGCTAAATCTGGACTAAAAGGGGAAGGAATGTGACCTTTACTGAGTGATACAACTTCCTGCTTCTGGTTGCTTCAGTCTTAAAAACCAGGAGTGCCCAGCGTGGGAGGCGGACAGTAAATCTGGTTGGCAAATACATCTGCTCAGGCGGTGGCTGTGCTTGACGTGGATCACCAGCACTAGAACAGAAGCATACAGCTTTTGCTCCCCTGGGGCAGGAAGGGGAAGAGTGCAGGGGGAGGAGGCAGTGCTTAGTCAAGCACAGTGTGCTTCCCAAATCCTTCTCTTCTGCACCTGAGGCTTTTGCCCCCCTGTTGCCAGCTGTAGCTGCGGTGGTGCAGCTTGTCCCCACCCAGGGCTCAGTTGTGCAGGTGTGAGGTGCTGCTGTCCTGGCTGGGCACCTCCCGCAGGTGAGGAAGAGGAAGGGCTCTCCAGCGTGCCCCCAGGGCCTGGCTCACACCAATGTATTGATGTGGTCTCTGGGAGCTGCTCTTCAAACCTCCCTTGAGGATGAAAGAGGTCAGTGGGGTTTGTGCAGTTAGAAAGGAGCGCGATCAGGTGTGCGTCGAGCACGGGCAGCGGCAGCAAGGGAAGGACAAAACAACTGGGAGAGAGGATGCCCTTGGGTCTCTGCTTTCAGTTCTTTCTTCTCGTGAGGCAGAAGGTTCCAGCCAAGTCTTGGTTGGTGCCAGTGATGCTGAGAGCTTGGGCTGTCTGTGCTCTGGCCCTGCTGCTCTTCACTAGGTGTGCTGGCTGGAGAAGGGAGAGCGGATCCAGCGTGATGCTCTGGGGAAAGGTCTCTCTGTCCTCTCTTGTTTCTGGGATTTAGGAAGAGGTTAAGGGTGGAGGGCCAGAACCTGCCCCTGGGGCCTCTGGGTCTGAGTGAACAGCACCAAACTGCTCACGGATGGAGCAGATGATCCCCCAGACCAGTCCTGTTGGACTGAGGAGAAAGTAGGGATGAATGGATAGATGGATGATTGCATGGATGATTGCATGGATGATGATTAAATGGATGATTAGATGGAAGATTAGATGCATGATTGGATGGATGGATGGATGGATGGATGGATGGATGGATGGATGGATGGATGGATGGATGGATGGATGTTCTGCCCAGTTTCCTTGGCTAATGGGCTCTCAGATGAGCCATTCTAGGGGCAAATTCTCCTCCTGGCTCAGTCCTCTCTTCTCATCTCCTGGCCAGCCATGGGTTGAGGAGACAGTGCTTGAATCCAGATTAGATATAAGCCCAGGGCTCAACTGTAAGTTGGAATTCATGCAAAGGGAATTGAATGGCTGTAAATCTCATGCTTAGTCCTTTTCTTGGTGGTAATTTAACAACAGAAGCCTGTCTCCTCCCCAGCTGGGCTCAAAGTACCTCTTGATTACAAGGGACTGAATGGAAATGCACAGGCTTGGACCCTGGAGTTTCAGCAAGGAAGGGTGCCCTGGATGGATCCTGGCTCCAGTGAATGGCAGAGAGGAAAGATCAACGTGGGGATGCAGCTGTGGCTTGAGGGACAACCATGCTGTAGTTTGCTTTTGAATGAGACAATGCTTGTGGTGAGAGCTTTGGAGCACACAAGGGCAGGAAGCACCTGCAGGGCTTTAGTGACCATGGTGACAGCCCTTGACCTGTTCCAAACATCACTACTGGCCCTCCAATACTAAGTGGATGGAGTGGGCTGGGGGAGGTTGCATTTCAAGAGAGCTTCTCCATTGGCATCTGTCCCTGTCCACCCCCTGCATTACCATCACATTGCCCTTGCTTGCGTGCTTGCTCCCCCCTCTGTATAGCATGGGTTGTGGGCCCCTTTCTTCCCCTTCTCTTTTGCTAACCTTCAGCCCCAAGCCAGCAGCTTTGCTGTCCTCTCCTGTCCTGCCCAGCATGGTGCTTCTTTTGGATGAGGGACGCTGGTAAGTTTGAGCTTCCTTTGGGGTTTTGTTATTCATTTGCTTTTCATCTCCTGCAGCACGATAGTCGCCCTGGGCTGAGGGAGCAGCAGCACCTTCCCACCTGCCCCTTGTGGGAAGGAGGCACTGTGTGTTTGGGGATCCCTGCTGAGCTCCCCCTGCTCTGATGCTTCCTCTCTACATGCCAGGCGCTGCTTGTATGAGGAGGGAGTCTCCTGGTGGGCCAGTGCTGTTCCCTGCCTCCAGCAGATCCCCAGGGAAAACATGCTCTGAGCAGCAAGATGTCAGTGGACTTGAGCTCTGGCCCTATGTATAGAGCATTTCGTTGAGTCAGGAGTGCCCAGCTGAGCAACTCAGGATACCCCCCTCGGAAACCCAGGAAGGGGAGGCCGGGAAGCCCCCTCCCCATCTCCTCCTCTCCTTTTCCAGAGAGGAAACTTCTGCAAGCTCCCCCATAGCCTTCGTGGGGTGTGAGTCTCTGCCCCTGCCCTGCTATGCCATTTCAGACCACACAGCAATTCTGCTTGAGCTCTTGGGTGGTTTCCTTTGGCTCAGGTCCTAAATTGTCCTCCTTTGTGGCTGCTTCTCCATGTGCCTCTCACCCAGCGCTCACAACTTGTCTTCCTCTGCTTCTGCTTGCTCCTGCGCAGCATGGGCAGCTTGTGCTCTACCTGCTAGGCTGGCTGGGAGCCTGGCTCTGACCCCCTGCAGCCGGGCAGCACCGAGGGCTGTGAGGATTGGAGCATCCCAGCGGGCTTGGTGCGGAGCGGCAGACAGCAACCTGGAGCACCGGCACTGAGAGGTGGAGGAAGGCTCAGGGTGGCCTGTCCGTGGCTTGCCCCAGTGCTGCGGCGTTGGCTGGGCAGGTCAGGGGTGTCACAGGGGGATAGGCACACAACCAAAGGAGGTGATCGTGGCTTCTTCGTTGAGCTGGCCGAGGAGCTTGAGCCACCCTCCTGGCTGTGCTCTGGCCCCTCTGGCTGACGCTGCTGTGGCTGGGAAAGGTGGGAAGCTTCCACCTCGAGGCAATGGTGGCTCCCAGGCAGAAGCCCCTGTTCAGGGGGTGCTGCAGTCCCTGCCCCCACTGAATCCTCACCAGCCCCTATCCCAAAGGCAATGGGCGTTGTGCTCCAGCAGCTTCTTACTGCTTTCTTGGTGTTCCTGAGGAGCAGGAGGTATCTCTCAAGGTCCAGTTCTCCTTCCAGCTTTCCTATATCGCTGCAGGAATCTCACATTTGTGATGACAGAAGCTCCCATTGATGCTTCTCACTCTCCTGCTCTTTCCTAAGCACTGTTTCTCCCTGTTCTGCACTTCAGCCTTCTCTCTCTGTGTTCTACCTGTTGTCTGAAGCGAGTAGTGCCACACTTTAGGGGTTACCAGGAAAGCTTAGATTTAGTGCAACATTCATCATACTGCTCCTGCAATACCCCTGTCCTGGACAAGACTAGGTTATGGTCACTACCAGAAATGAGATGGTAGCTGTCCCCATGATAAAGAAATGGGAAGCAGTGGTGGTTGATAGGACCATCCCAGCAGAGGGATGGGAGGGAACTGCCCAGGGAGAGCTTGACCACCCACTGCCAGGTCTGCCCAGGGCCTTTCCTCACTGCTCTTGATCATCAAGGGTTGATGCTATACTGTCTGGAGTGAGAAGAGTCCGGGGCCAGATTTCTATCTGCCCTTCTTTCCAGGTTCAAACCAGAGAGCTTATGGGCCCCACAAGCTGAGCACCTTCTTCCTCTGCCAGGGGAAGGAGCTGTGAATGCTCCACACTTCTGAACATCAGCTTTCAGCAGGAAACTATTCCTGAGAAGGGCACAAGCACTTACCAGAGGTGGTAATCTTACAGCAGGATGCTCTGGGATCTCCTTGGGGTGGGTCAGGACTTCTTTGGAAAGCTATGGGCTATGGATGGGCTACGGAATTCCCTGACCTGCTGTGGAGTTTGCACACGAGGGATAAACATACATGGGAATGCCACCAGCCCACCCCATTTGTCACTGCTGGGATGCTCTCAAAGGCAAGAAGTCTTGTGCCAATGCCATGGCTGAGTTGGAGTAAGGGGAGCCAGAAGGACACCCAGTTCCCATGCTTCAGGAGAAGCACAGACCATCAGTACCGAGCCTCCCTCATAATTCAGGACCTGCTCTTGTCTGAGCTCCTTGTTCTCCAGCTCTTCCTTGCTCAGAGCCATGTCCAGCAGACAAATCATACAACTCACTGACCTGGCCCTCAGTTTGGGCCAGAAAAAAGATATTTGGATATCTGTATCTGAAGAAAGGACATGGGCTTCCAGCAAAAGAAGCCCCTGACCTGGTTTGCTGTGCTGCTGGGGAAGCATGCAGATCAGGCTGATTCCACTGCTCAAAGCAAATGGAAAGGAGGGGGGGGCGAGGATAAGCTCAGAGCTCTCAGCCTTTATCCCAAAGCTAATTAAGTCTTTGAGGCTCTGTGGCAGCAATGCCAGAGCTCCTCAGCCTGGGGGTTATATTCCCCTGAGGTCCCCAGTGATGGGCTGCGTCATGCTCTTCACAGTCTAATCCCTTCACAGCTTGCTCCAGGAGCAGACAGGGGTATCCCTGTTGTGCACATGGGAAGCTGATGGCTCTGACAGACATATTCCATTTAGTCCCTGCTTGGTTTGCAATTCTCTCGCCCCAGCTGTGAGCCTGGCCCTGTCCTGGAGGTGAGAATCCCTGTGAGGAGCTGTTCTGACAGCCTGCATCCCTCTCCAACCGCAGCATGCTGGATGGGTTCCCTCCTTCTGGGCCTCTGTGGCAACAAGCTTATGCCTTCACGCCTGAAATCTGATTACACTTGTGTGCCTTGAGCAGGATGAGCTGATCCTCAGCACTGTGAATCCCACAGAGTGATTATCCACGCTGGAGAACTTCCTTTCTTTGTCCTGACGTGCCAGGCACTGAGCCTCTGCAGCATGCCTTGAGTAACCCCGGTCCCACATGATGCTTCACCCTGCATCTCCCAGCCAGGGTCCTGCATCTGGATGCTGCTGGAGAAGGCAGCCTGTTGCAGAAGAGGAAGAAATGAGGCTGGAACTTGCCTTCATGCTGTGGCTGGCAGGAGTAGGGGACATCGACATGGAGTTCAGGTGTTACGGACAGTGAACCCTATTGAATTCAGGAGGGATTAGGCTGGAGTGCATCGGGGTGTATTTATAAGTGTCCAGGTAATGTGTGTTGCAGCTTCCCTCTACCTCAGCACAGGTCTCTGTGTCCACAGTGTGTCATGGTGGATGGCTAGGGCCATAAGAGATGCTGGTAAAGGAGTGTCTGAAAGCTTCAAGCTGAGCACAGTGGACCCTATTCTGTAGCCCTGGCACTACTAACAACATGCTGCAAGACCTCAGGGAGTGCCTGGGTGTCCCCACACACAAAACACATCTGATCATCTCACCATCCTTCCTTTGGACACTGGGAGAGCTTCCCATCAACAGGAAGCCTTGTGACCTGCAGTGGGCCTGGGGTTTTTGCTTCCTTCCCTTGAAGAGGCACATCTGTAGGAAGGTTGAGAAGGGTCAGCTTGCTCAGGTACACTGCCCTGTGAAACTGGGACTCATTCCCAGCTCATCTGGCTGCAGGTGGGAAGAGGAATCGGGGCTGGACATGGGTGCTGGCAGCCCAGCAAGCCTCTGCACAGGCCAGTGAGGAGTTAACGATGACTTCCCATTAGTTGGGCTTCTCCAGCTCTCATGAGTAGGTCAGAAGGGCTGTAACTTCTACTGATGCCAGACGAGAGGATTTACACCTCTGAATGGGTTGTGACTATCCTGCTGCAGTTGATAAAGCAAAGTGCCTCCTTCTTAGAGGTGTAAAGTTTGCAGCCAGTGCTTTATTCGGCCCTGAGGTGGGAAGTTGCTTTGTCTTCTTCCCAACATGCACACTGAGGTTGTGCCCCTGCTTGTTTATGTGAATAATAATGACCCAACCTGAGGGGTGAAATGACTGAAATGATTTCTCTCCATTTCTCTTTGCAGAACTGAAGACTATATGAAGTTGTCCCTAGCCTCCTCCTAAAGGCATCCCTTGGCATCTTTAAAGGCTTGAAATACCAAAACCAACCAAACACACCTATAAGAGAAATCCATAAACCCTCAAAACTTGAGATCCCCTCTTGGTCCGAAGTTGAGTTCTTCAAAAACTTCTGTGCTGTCAAGCTTGAGGAGATCCTGTTGTGTGGCTCCAGGGACTGGGGCTGGGCCCAAGCAGTGACTTGAGTTGTGTTTAGGGGACAGGGATGAACCTTCTTCCCTGTCCCCAAAACAGAACCCAAATTGGACACTAAATATGCAGTGAGTCTATTAGTTGTGTTCATTACTACTTATTAGGCCTGCTATGAAATCTGTGCTGTTCCTTTCTTGAGGAGGGGTGAACCATAGCTCTTCTCCCAGACCAGCCTGGACCTTATATCAGATGATGAAGTTATTTCTTCCTGGAGCCAAATGCCTCTTTCTTGCTGGGGGCGGGGTGGGAACTGCCTGTGATTTGTTGTACAGCGTTGCTTTATTCCAAGGGGTGGAGGGACAAGTGGGGTCCAAGCAAGGGATGGCAGATGGTAGCTGGACTGACTCAAATCTTACTTCGGAGTTACTTTAGCTGCAAGCTGATCCTGTAGGCAGACAGAAGACTCGAGAAGTGACAAAGATTGACAGTTTAGCTGTTCTGCTTGCGGTGCAGGTTTAGGAGACCACACTTTGGCTGCTGCTAACATCTGGATTCACACTTGCCCTTACTTCACTTCCCAAGAGGAGAGACCTGAGGGGGTAGCTACAGAATCAGGGGTTCCCTCTGGCTCCAGATGAGATAGTGGGGGTCCTGGAAAAGACACCTTCCCCATTCCCTTGCCTGCTTGCTGCTCCAGTGCCCTCTTCTCGCTAGCCTTGTGGCTTGCCCACTGGAGCTAGAGCTCAGCATTGCTCCTCTGCTCTGCCACACGTAGAAGATGAATTTGGCTGGGCGCGTGTATCAGCTTCAGGCATTGCAGGTTCCAAATCAAACCCAGCTGGTTTGTGAGGGTGAGACAAGGGTCCGAGTCCTCTCTAGTGATGCTGTAAAACACCAGGCTGGGGGAGCATGTGTCCTTCAACCTTTGTCTTTCATTGCCGAACAGCTGCCTCTTGGCTAGCGCTGCAAACATATCACAAACCCAAGAAGCTGCTTTTGTGTTTTCCTTTTCAATTCCTATGCAGACAATACTTGAAACCTTGTACACAGTTGTCCTTTCCAGCACCTGGGGTTGGCACACTCTTCATAAAAGGGCTCATTTAAAGAACAGCAGGAGGCTTCAGCTTTAGAAGAGGCTGCTCCTTCCCAGCCGACAACTGCAAGCGTGTCCAGGGCTTTGCATATGAATTTAGGCACATCTGGACCCTCTGCTTCACCACCCTGCTGGTCCAGCCGCTGTCTCCCCTCGGTGCTGGCTGACTCTGTGTCCTGAGCACCCAACTATGCAAAGAATGCCTTATATACGTTGTGTTTAAGTTACATGGCAATATGTACATCGAGCAAAGTCTCTAATTGAGTCCAGAGTTTTGCTAGTGGCAGTGAGTCAAACTATTTCAAGTCCAAAGGCTGTCTGGGTGTTTTTTACTTGCGTTCATTTTGTTTGTTTTGTATCTGATGGTGGCTCTTACACAAAGGACTGTCATTCTAGTGGCTTGAATCTGTAAAAATTGCCTTTGTTTGGTCCAATAAACCTTTGAATAGTTTCTTTGCTCTGTGCTTGTTCTCCCTGCCTCCAGCAGCTTATAATGTCTTTCTCAAGAGAGCTGTATTGAAAATGTGACTTTTAGGGGAGAGGTACATTCTGCCCTCCTGTGCCTTTTACCCCATAAATGATTCCATTGGCTTCCTCAACAGTAGAGTCAGCCCAGTGGCAAAAGTCAGGGATTTCCCCTTATTTCTGCTGCGTTCCTGGTCATGTTTGGCTGCAGAGGAGTGAGCAACATTCCCAGTGCAGAGCTCTGATCGGGATTTCAGCTGCCACCATCCTGAGCGCCTGAAACAGAGATCTCCTTTAACATACCTATGGATCCCTGCCCCAAACCTCCAGCTAATGGTAAAAGTCTTGGACTGAAATATCTAAGAAGAGCCTAAGGCAGTTCAGTGTGCAAATTCAACTGCCTAGGAAGGAGAATTAGGCTGCTTTGAGTTAACTAATCTATTTTGTCAGCAATAAGTGAAATCCTGTTTGACCAAATAGTTTTGAGGACAGGACTTATGGGAAGAGAGAATGATTTTTCTTGTGAATGGGGTAGGTTTGCTCTCAAACCATCAAACAAACGCCCAGCCTGGAGCACTGCTTGGTTTAAAAGTTGCCTTTGAGAGGAGAAGCTCCTTCTTGCAATCAGTTTTATGGTTTTGGTGCCTTAATCTTCCTTCCCAGGCTCCTTTCTCTCTTTATCTTTGTTTTGCTCTCCCTTTGTTGTAGGTTATGTAGCACAAAGAAGTAACAGCTCATTATTTGTTTTTCAAATGCAC